>JAPFFP010054710.1:0-29092 GCA_026153255.1 Solanum medicagineum | reverse complement strand
TTCTTAAGGAATTGAAGGTCCAATGCATGTCTTATGAGTTGAATGACTTTATGATGATGAAAGGAATGTATGTATATGATAATCTCCTATATCTTGTTGGGAATTGACCATGGCCCACTCAGGGGGTTGTGAGCCCGGGTAACCATGTTGACGGGTTTGTACCTTGATAGCCAATTAAGGGGTTCGTACCTTCTAACCGGGCTGAGGGGTTGGTACCTCAATCACCACAGGTGCTAGGGTGAGACAATCCACCAATCAATCGAGAAGTTTGTATCTTGATAACCGAGTTGAGGGGTTGGTACCTCAATCCCCATGGGTGGTAGGGTGAGACGATCCACCAACCAATTGAGGGGTTTGTACCTCAATACACTATGAATTCTATAATGATGGTCTCTTCTTGCACATGTATTATGTTCTATATAAGCATGATTTACCTCAAGCACCTTCCATGCATGCCATGTTGTTATATGCTATTCATTGCCTATGCTTATGCATTTCGATTATGTTGCTTATCTCTTGTTGCATTGTATCCTACATACTTAGTGCATTCGAACGTACTAACGCATACTCTATGCCTACATGATGTCACCATGTAGGAACTGGAGCCCCATTTGAGCATTTTCCTCTACGTGGCTAGTACAATTTCTCTCAATCTGGTTGATGAGTCCTCCATTCCGGGGACAATGTCTATGATCTCATGCTATGCACTAAGACTATCTTTTTCTTTTATTCATGTATTGACTGTGAGGGTGAGCTCGATTGATTGTCTTGGCCCCCACTCCTATCTAAGTTTTAGAGGTGTTATTGGACATGTTTTGTATTGAGCCTTGACTCTCTGGTTTTGATGTTTATATTATGAAAGTTTTCCTTTAGCCCTTTTTGCCCTTATTTCTAATCTCATTATGTTGTTTAATTGCTTCCGCGACCAATGATGTGTAATGATATGTTAAGAGGCTTGTTTGGGCTCCCTTTGGGTTCCCCATTTGCCGTGTTACGTCTAGGCCCTAGGATTGGGTCGTGACAAGACATTTGATGTTTAGTTTTAACATGCTGGTAATTGGGGCATTAAGCCACCATCTTGTTAATATCTTTTTCATGCTATTCCATTAGAAGATCTGTCGTAAGTCTAGAAACCTTTTTTTGTCACCCTAGGGTGAGCCGAAATCTACAATAATAGGCCTCAAAAAGAATCTTAGCATGGAATGCTCCATTGTTTGGATCACATAAGAGGCCCTAGTACCAAAGGACTCTATCTCAAGTTAGCCTTAATAAAGGATGTTGCTATTTTGAAACTCTTCCCTTAATGTCATGTAGTCAGGATCCTCACGTTGTTGCCTTTTTTTTTTTTACTTTAGTACCAATGGAAGATTTTTGTTGTATTTTGAACAATTACACCTCCATCCTCTGCATCTACTAATTGAATCTACAAATTAGCTAGCTGATGTACATCTTTTGCTATTTTAGCCTTATCAGCTTCCAAATGGCTTAGACTGCCCATGGTCTTCTGGCTAAGTGCATCAGCAACAATATTAGCTTTACCGAATGGTATAAAATATCAATATGATACTCTTTTAGTAATTCTAGGCACCTTATTTGTCATAGGTTCAACTCCTTTTGCTTAGATAAATATTGGAGGTTCTGGTGGTCGATAAAAATATCAATATGAACTTTATATGGATAATGTCTCCAAATCTTTAGGGCGAAAACAATTTCATTAAGATCAACATCATGGGTAAGATAGTTTTATTCATGCTTTCGGAACTATCTAGAAGCATATGCAATAACTCTGCCATGTTGCATAAGAACACAACCAAGGCCAATTTTGAGGCACCACAATATACAATGTAGCCTTTGGTTCCATCCGGAAGAGGCAAGAGAGGTGCGGTGGTAATCCTTTTCTTTAGTTCTTGAAAACTCTGGTTATACACTTTGGTCCACTAAAACTTAGTTGTTTTATGCGTCCATCTCGTTAGTGGTGCAGAGATAGAGGATAATTCCTAAAAAACCTCCTATAATATCCTACCAAACCCAAAAAGCTATGGACCTAGTCGGATTTAATGGTCTGGACCAGGCCATTACTACTACAATCTTTCGGCCATCGATCTTGATACCATTGCTTGTAATAATATGGCCATGAAAAGCTACAGAAGTTAACTGAAACTCATATTTAGAGAATTTACCATATAACCTATTGTCTTGGAGAGTCTGTAATATAACTCGCAAGTGGGATGTATGCTTAGCTTTTTCCAGTGAATATATCAAGATGTCATCAATAAACATAATCACAAATTCATCCAAGAATGGTTTAAAGACTCGATTCATCAGATCTATAAAAGTTGCTGGGGCATTTGTATGCCAAAATGACATGACAAGGAACTCAAAATGTCCATACCTCGTCCTAAATGCTATCTTTGGAATATCAGCATCTCTCACTCGCAACTAGTGGTGCCCAGATCTCAGGCCAATCTTTGAAAAGCATTATTCATTGTGCAATAATCCATCAATCTGCGAAAGATACTACTTATTCTTGATAGTGACTTTATTTAGCTATCTGTGATCAATACACATCCATAAAAGCCATCTTTCTTTCGAACAAAGAGCACTGAAGCACCCTATGGAGATGTACTTATCCTAATAAAGCCTTTATCGGGAAAGTCCTTCAGTAGTTCCTTCAATTCTCTTAGCTCTACAGAGCCATTCTATAGGGACTAATGGATATAGGCTGCATATCAGGAAGAAAATCTATAGCAAAATTGATATCCTTCTCAGGGGGGAAGGGGGATTCCCTTGAAGCTTATCGATGAATAACATCGATAATCCATTCACAATATGGACTGACTAAAGGGTAAGTTGCTAATAAAATATCCTTTATTCCAACAATGGTAGCATGCACTTAGACCATTTCTACACAGCCCACTATGAAGCTTACCCCATTGTGCATATGGATGAGTAGGCTATCTCATTTGTGCAGAATACTCTGGTCGACAACTGTCAAGTTGACCTAAACTCTGTCTCAGTTCTGACAAATTACACTATCAAATCTCTGACCCTGCATTTGTGGTGGAAGACTAACCACTGATAAATGTGGATATCGATTAAATGAGGGCCTAAAAATAACCCATGGCTCCCTATAAGACCCCATAGTATGAGCCCTATTATTCTGTTCTATGTCTCTATAGGTATCCCAAATCGGATCAGAAAGGTCCTCTATAGTCTTAGCAAAGATGTGTATACGTGTATCCTGCAGTTTCTGTTCAAATGGGACCCAAAGCATCCACATAACGATGAACTTATGCACTCATGGTACGTAGAATATCAGGTGCATATAGCCATTGAATTGAACCTAAGGCTACACTATCTTATGCTCATGTCCTCCTAGTTCCACTGATAAACCAATCAAGATGGGCCTCCTAAACCTCCTGCGGATAGTAATGGGCTATAAGTGCCTCAGATAAATCTTCCTACTTTTCTGGCGCAGCATCAGACTCTCTATATTTCTCCCATGCCTTGTACTACAAGATGGTGACATCACATTGTTGAGAAGAAGCCAACTACACAGCCTAAGTGATGGAGGCATACATCACCCTCAATACTACATACATATGGTCTATAAAGTTCTAGGGATCATCAGTGGGATTGGATCCTATAAATATTGGAGGGCCTAAGTGAAGAAACTATTGTACCTTTGAGCTTTCTGTTTGATCCCTTATAGCATCGACTCTTGTCTTTAATTGTATCTCATGAATAGAAACCATCCTAGTTAGTAGCCGAATAGCCTCTTTCATCCTCTGCTACCAAGTCTTTAGTGGGGCTAGTTGTACTAGATCTCCTTGGGCCCCAACAAGTGCTGGTGAATCTAGTATTGTGGTCACTGGAGACTCTCTATGTACCTCAATAGGGAATATATCCTCTTCACCTGGCAAGGAATGATTGGTACCTTCTCTTAGATCCATACTTATCTCACGTTGTGCCATCTCCTGACCGTAGGCGGTCCATTAAATAAAAATAACATAACACTATTTAGATTTCATATGTTCCTATAACTTTGCTCTGTAGCATGATTTATTAAGTGAAAGGAATGTAACCATCCCTAAATGCCTCGTAGCCTCCTGATTATAAGTGCGGTGTACAACACAACCATAAAAAAGAATCTACTAGACACAGCATTGTGGACTCCCTGGGACACGACCTTCTCTGATACCATGTTTGTCATGCCTCAAAATGAGGGGAGGTGTGACTAGCACTCGATATCGTCATTGGTCAAGTAAGCCACAAAACATGCCATTTAACTAACTAGGGGCCAAAACAAAATCGGGTAACATAAAGTTGAAAAACTAAGCCTAGACTATCTAGGTCATGACTTGGTCAATCGCAAATCAGGTACATCAAGATAGGTAAACCAAAACAATAAAGTACCAGCTAGCTGACAAGGCTGCAACAACAGAGGTATCGGCACACATACTATATATACATGACTATTCTATGACTGGAGATTGAAAGGCACAAAAGAACCAACCCAATATAATATGTCCACAAAGCCTCTAAGAGAACCACTAATATCGCCGGGACAGGGCCTTAACTATACCCAACTGTAGAACAAAAAGTAAGTATCCTATGAAAGCTCAAGGAAGAGGTGGAGCTTACCAACTTACAACTTAACTGGGCTCCTAGTGGAGGGGTAAATCAAAATCCCTACTTGAACCTGAAAGCACAAAATAAAATGCAGCGTCCCCAGAAAAAAGGACGTCAATATGAATAAACATGTACTGGTATGTAAGGCAGGAAGTAAAATCATAAATAACTGTAGTAAAAAAGGATTTTAGAAATACCACCTGTAAGCAAAACCCAGATTACCTTTATGTCTACTCGAGTAATCGCATGTCGTGAATACATATATATATATATATACATACATACATATATATATATATATATGCAAATACATGACCAAATGCTAGCAATGGTGGTCCTTTCTGGTAGCAAACTGACATCATATTTGCCAACATGTGGCTATCTGTAACATATACATACATACATATATGTATGTCTATATATATAATCATCTGGTCAAATTGTCCCCAACCTTCGCTTATAGCTCAAAGTCAATGCATAACGTGTCATGTATGATGTGAATATTGAATGAACATAGTAGGCCATACTGTAAATTTAGCCAATCTTGGTCATTGGTACACTTATCCTCATAACATCATAATCATTATCGGAGCATTTACACATGACTCATGGAATCTTACATGTCTTTCGAACAAGTTTGATAGCTTAACTCAACATTTAGAATTAGGCCTTAACTCTAAATGTGTTCGTAAAGGTATTTTACATAATGCTTATACTTGGTCCCATATTAGTTAGTAAAAGAAAGTATTTAAACAAAATCAAGTGCTTTAGTAATTTAAATAGGAGTAATAAACTAGAGTTTATTACAAATCAACGCATTCAATTATGTTTTTTATGTGGAAAAAGGACTGGTTATGACTCCTACATTCCCTTTGTAATCTACATTTATTTTAATGGAACTACACCAAGAAGAGAAACACCTCGAACATATCACTGACTAGTAGGAGCATCTGGGGGTGATGGTAATGCCCGTGGTGTGGCAAATGACTCTATCTCTGACTCGTCATCAAAGCCTAACTCTGAGCTGGACTCCTCTTTTGATAGAGTCATCTGTATGGAGCTTCTCTTATTGAAGTCTCCCTCATCAGCCTAGGGAGTACGAATGACAAGGGCCTAGGTCTACCCAAGTCTAGCGTGAACCTGAGCCTGTGATCTGTTAGCATCCGGGTCAGGTCGAAGGCTAAGCTCCTCTAGTCACCCACTAAGTGTGGGGGTCTGCTCTTCCCCCGAGGGCTTATCTCTGAGCCTCCTCTGCATGGCCTTGATTTCCTCATCTCTTGCTTTTAGGGCTATAGTACCTAAAACATACACATTTACGCACCTTTGTTAGCCCCACAAATTAGAAAATGAAATGCAAAAACATATTAGACATAGTTGCAGAAGGGTTTACAAAGCACCTAAAAGGACCTTAGTGGAAACTACGAGCTGTAGAAGGCTTTTGTAAAATAGTTTTCACCATTTTTTGTTTGCTGGAATGACATCTATGAGACCAGGAATGACTCATAAAGGTTCTACGAGTCATAAGCTGAGTCATAGATGATTTCAGTGTTTGAATACATTGCAGGCAGGGATCTATGACTCGTAGAAGGTCTTGTCTGATGGGTACTCAGAAACTTCAGGTTTCTGGAATCTTATGCGAGGGGAAATTATGACTTGTGGAATGTTCCAGGGGTCATAAAAGCCACTCGTAGACCAGAAAACTCAGTCACATGAGTTTCTAATTATATCAACGCTGACCCTATACAACTTTTTTGACCTATTCTACCAGCATCGAAGAAATACGCACACACCCAACATGATTCATAACATAACAGCCAAATATTCTAATATGATAATTAACATAAATACCCCATCAAAAAATCATTAAACATGCTTTCCCAACCCTTTGGACCCTATATGAATAAACTAACATCAAAAACCCTAACCCATGCCCTCACACACTGAATTTCATAAAGATAACCGATTTATTTCTAGTGGTGAGAGATTACACAGGTGTCAAACACATCATTAAAACATCAAAGAAGTCCACTATACCAAATTGTGGTCCTAAACATATCATCAAGAACAAGCAACCATAATTTAACTATCAAACATATCAATTTTGACTCAATGGTTTGTGTCTATGTTAATCGTACCTAACCAATATTTTTAACCTAACCATACAATAATTGGTCAATCAATGGTGTTTAAAGGACCAAAAACTTACCAAATTGAGTAATTAGATTACAGAAATTGGAGGAGGTGATGAGATAGTAGCCCCCTAGGCTATCGAAAAATCTGGTCGTCGGTGGTCAGAGAAATTTTGGTGGGTTTTAGCTGGGTATATTTTGTAATAAGGGCAAGAAATGGGGTCAAAATATTTTGGCCATAATATTTATAGATTAACCAGGTCATTCAAAACTGATGGGCCCGCACTCTATGAAACACCGATTACAGGCCCTAGAGTGTTTCACTGCTCGTAAATTATAGTTCTGTAGAACATCCAAACCCTAGTTTTGAGGACTGGGTTTCACGAACAAGTCTATGAGTTGTAGAGTTAAGTACATCTCATAGAGTTTGTCATAGAGACCCCAACACTTAGTCAAAAAGTCAAAAAACATACCTAAGATCTACGAGCCCCATTCACGGCCCGTAGTTATTTCTACAGGCCATAAAGTTGGCTCTTGGACTAGAGTACACAATCTTTTGCTCACTGGATGTGTCCACGAGATGGTGTGTGGGTCATAGAGTGATGTATGACCCATAGAACAAGTCAAAGAGACACTTCCTTGGCTTACATAGCCATGTACTGGACATTCTTCATAGAACATAATGTTACCCTATATGCAACTAGCCCAATGTCCGAAAGTCCAACCAAAATGTGAAAAACAAAACTACCTACAAGTACAAAAGCTAAAAGTAAAACTACAACTACAGGTATTACATCAAAGACCCATGGGTTGCCTCCAAAGTAGTGCCTGATTTATTATCCCGGCATCAATCGGACAACTTGGTTATCAGACTTCACCAAGTGGCCAAACCTTATTCTTCAAATCATCTAGCCTCTCATAGACTGACAAAATAATGAAGATAGCTTCTTCATTATTTAATCTAAACTTGAGTTGATCAACTTCCATATCCACTAGTGATTGACCAGTTAGTACGAATAACCTTCCCAAGATGGTTGGGACGTTGAAGTCGACATCGCAATCTAGGATCACAAAGTTTACAGAAAATATGAACTTCTCAACCTTAATAAGCATATCATACATTATCCCTATAGGATTTTTCACCATGTAGTCGGCCATCAACAACCACATGCTCGTCGAAGTACGGCTCCCAATCCTAGCTTCTTGAAGACTAAAATGGGCATCAAATTAATGCTGGCACTGATATCACGCAATGCCCTTGCGAGATCGACATCTCCAATGGTATAAGGTATGGTAAAAGCATCTGATTGTCTTGCTTTTAAACCAAGGACCTCATAGCAATTGTACTACAATGTTGAAGGTCTTGGGATTGCTCCTGACTCACAATGTGCTTCTTTATAACTAGGTCCGTTATGTACTTTGCTTACCCTGGCATCTTCTCTAATGCCTCAATGAGAGGGATGTTGATGAAGAGTTGTTTTAGCATGGAGGCTTGAACTTGCCTCCTCCTTCTTCTTTATAATTCTTTGAAGGAAGGGAGGAGGAGGACTAGGAATGAGATCCATCCTCTATGGCACATCTATAGCTTCACTCACCCTATCCTTGCATAATCATCTCCAGTATCCGTATCTTTAACCTTAACTGTCTCCTCTCAAACATTATCTTTATCTAACGGTATGGGAGAATCAATGGTGCTCTTTCCACTATTAGTAGTAACCACCATATAATGGCCTTCATTCTTAAGATTCTAAACTATGTTGTTAGGCATTGTACCCCTCCGATGCAGGTTTAATTGAGTTAACACTTGAACAAACTGTTTCTCAAGCTGTTTGATTGCTATAGAATGAGACTTGATTTTCAGATTTACGCCTATCTCGGCTGGTTTATCAGTGTAGCTAGGGGGATATAAGTGTAAGAGTGTGCAACCTTAGGTTCAATTCTGTGACTAGTAATGCACTAGATATTATACGTACCATGAGTTCCAAAGTTCATCGTTATGTGGTCAAACTTCAGGATAGCCTCTTTACAGAATGGTGTATTTATTTCCTGTATACATGCTTTTTCTAAGACTACAGAGGACCTTTTTCATCCAATTTGGGATACTTGTAGAGGCATAGAACAAAATTAGAGGGCTCGTACTATGGGGTCTTATAGGGAGCCACAGGGTGATTTTAGGCCTCCTTTTCACTGATATCCACCTCCATCAGTGAGTAGTTCTCTGCCATGGATACAGGGCCAGCCATTTGATCACTATATTAAGTCAGGGCTGGGGCAGAGTTCACGCCAGCCTAAGAGCCATCGACAAGAGCGCTCTGCACAAATAACACAGCCTACTCCTCTATGTGCACAATGTGTTATAGTTGTCAGTATAGAAAGGGTCCAAGTGCATGTTATCGTTTATGGAAGACAACCCATATATATTAGCAACTTACCCTTTCGTCAATCCCTATTGTGAAGGAATTCCTGATGGTATTCCTCGATAATCTTCCTGGGATCCCCTTGAAAGGGATAATAAATATGCTATAGATTTTCTTCTTGATATTTAACTTATATCCATTCCTCCCAATAGAATGGCTCCTGTAGAGCTAAGAGAATTGAAGGAACAACTGAAGGACTTACTTGGTAAAGGCTTCAATAGGCTAAGAGCATCTCTATGGCGTGCTCTAGTACTCTTTGTTCGAAATAAAGATGGCTCCTGACGGATCCATATTAATTACAGATAGCTAAATAAAGTCACTATTAAGAATAAGTATCCTCTTTTGTAGATTTTTGGTTTATTGCAGGGTGAAAAATTCTTTTCAAAGATTGGCTTTTGATCCAGGTTCCACCAGTTGCGAGTAAGGGATGTTGATATTCCAAAGACAACATTTAGGATGAGATATGGACATTTTGAGTTCCTTGTCATATCTTTTTGGCATATAAATACTCCAATAGATTTTATGGACTTGATGAATTAAGTCTTTAAACCATTCTTAGATGAATTTCTGATCGTATTTATTAATGACATCTTGATATATTCACGGTCAGAAGCTGAGCATGTAGACCACTTGAGACCTATATTACAAACTCTCTAGGACAACAAAGTATATGCTAAATTCTTTAAATGTGAGTTTTGGTTAATTTCTGTAGCTTTTTATGGCCACGTTATTATAGTCAAAGGTATCAAGGTTGATGGCCGGAAGATTGAAGTAGTAATGGCTTGGTTGAGACTATTGAATCAGACTAGGTCTGTAGCTTTATTGGCTTGGCAGGATATTATAAGAGGCTTTTTGAGGGACTTTCCTCTATCTCTGCACCACTAACGAGATTGATGCATAAAAAAACCATGTTTTAGTGGACTGATGCGTGTGAGAAAAGTTTTCAAGAAATAAAGAAACGGTTTACCACCGCACCTATCTGGGCTCTTATGGATGGAACCAAAGGCTACGTTGTATATTGTGATGCTTCAAGAATTGGCCTATGTTATGTTCTTATGCAACACGGTGGAGTTATTGCATATGCTTCTAGACAGTTGTGAAAGGATGAACAAAACTATCCTACCCATGATCTTGAGCTCGCTACAGTTGTTTTTGCCCTAAAAGTTTCGCGACGTTATCCATACGAAGTTCATGTTGATGTTTTTACTGGCCACTGGAGTCTCCAATATTTATTTAAGGATTAGGAACCTACGAAAAAAGGAGGTGGCTAGAATTATTAATAGACTATGATATTGACATTTTATACCATCCTAGTAAAGTTAATGTTGTTGCTGATGCATTTAGCTGGAATTCTGTGGAAAATCTAAGTCATTTTGAACCTGATAAGGGTAAAATGAAAAAAGATCTACGTCAGCTACGTAGTTTGTCAATACAATTAGTAGATGTGGAGGATGGAGGTGTAAGTGTTCAAAATACAACAAAAATCTTGCATTGGTACTAAAGTAAAAAAAAAGGCAAAAATGTGAGGATCCTGACCACATGACATTAAGGGAAAGTGTTCCAAAATAGCAACATCCTCTATTTAAGCTAACTTGAGACGGAGTCCTTTAGCACTAGGGCCTGTTATATGTGCCAAACATTGGAGGGTTCCATGTCAAGATTCTTTTTGAGGCCTATTGTTCTAGATATTCAACTCACCCTAGGGAGACAAAATAAGGTTTCAACACCTACGACATATCTTTCAGTTGAATGGCATGAAAAAGATAATGAGAAGATGGTGGCCCAATGCCCCAATTACCAGCATATTAAGACAGAACATCAGAATCCTGGAGGCCTATCTAAGTGTACTGATTTTCCATTATGGAAATGGGACGTGATAAATATGGACTTCATTACTAGGTTGCCTCATACTCTACGCAGGTATGACTGTATTTGGGTAATCATTGATAGGTTGACAAAATCTGCTCATTTCTCGCTTGTAAGAATGACATATTAAGTGGATTATTATGCTAAGTTTTACATTTAAGAATCAGTTCATCTTCATGAAGCTCCGTTATCTTTTATGTCTAATCGAGGGGCTCAATCTACAACATATTTTTCGAAGTCTATTTTAAGAAGGGTCTAAACACTCAACTAAATCTTAGCACCACTTTGCACCAACAAATTAAAGGACAGTTAGAGCGTACCATTGAGATTGTCAGGGATATATTATGTGCCTATCTACTAGACTTTAAAGGAAGTTGAGATGAATATCTACCTCTATTGAGTTAACTTATAATAACAACTTCCAATCTAGCATTCAAGTGGTGCCTTATGAAGCACTATACGGGCAAAGATGTAGGTCGCCGATCGGTTCGTTTGAGGTCGAGAGGGGGGAGGGAAGTTTTTAGGCTCTAATCCATTTCAATAGGAAATGGAAAAAGTGAAACTTAGTTTGCAAATAGCCTAGAGTCAATAGAAGTTTTATACGGACATTCCACAACAAGAATAAGAGTTGATGTACAAGATTAGATTTTCCTTAAAGTATCACCTATGAAGGGTATCATACGATATGGAAAGAAAGGAAAGCTCAGTCTGGGAAAGGTCGGACCATATAAGATTATTTGAAATTAGCAAGGTGGTATGCGAGCTTGATTTGCCTTCAGAATTGGGAACAGTTCATCTAGTGTTTTATTTATCTATGTTGTAGAAGTGTATTGGAGATTATTCACATATTATTCACATCAGGATAGGCACACCACTGAAGACTTGTATTATGATGAGGTCAAAGTGACTATTTTAGATCAATACATAAGAAAACCTTGAAATAAAGAAGTGGCCTCCGCGAAGTTATTGTGATGGAACAACAATATTGAGGAAATAACTTGGGAAACCAAAAAAAAAAAGAGAAATAATGAAGAATAACCCCAGCTACTTATAACTTAAGGTGAGTCAGTTATCATTTTTTTCAATAACCTAAATATTTAAGGACTATGAAGTGTGACATGTATGTTTCGTCGCGGGATAGCTATACGAAGCTTAGCAATTAAAAATTATTTTGAAGTTGATTTATGGATTTGAGGGATAAGAGGTAGATCCTCAAAAATCACATTTTAGGATATTGTATTGAAACCAAGATGCTTCCTTAATACAATCGCGGACAAATGTTATTAAGGGGGGAGACTACGAGACCCTGCATTTCTCGTCTTCTATAATATAAATAGTGTGGCATGTTATATAAGGAATATGTGATATTTGATAGCACCTAAGGATAATAAGGCTACCATAGGTGGTAATATCAAGGACTTAAAGTTTTAAGACAAAGGAATCCCCCCCCAAATACACACTCAGGATTAAAGAAATGACCCGAGTGACACCTTTCCCTTTCCGAAATGTTTAAATTAAGCTTCACCTGTTGGATGGAACTAAGAGTGTATAATTTTCTAATAATGGATTTATAAAGGTTATTTTACTAACACAAAGGTTATACATTGAGTTTTGGTATCAAGAAAGTTGCAAGATAAAGGTTGGCCAAAGTTACTGTAAATTTCGTTAAGAAATCCTTCTTAAATTTTGGTCAAATGTATCAGGTACTATCTCCTAAAATATAATGAATTATTAGCTCCATGAGATATCAAATTGAATATCTATGAGTCTAATTTGTAACTAATAAAACCTCACATCAAACTGGCGTCAGAACAAAAAGATATGACTGTTTTATTGGCACTGCCCGAGCAAGAATTCGGGTCATGGGCCAGATCGGGTCAAGCCCAACTTATGTTGGCTATTTCGACCTTTTAATGCTAAAATTTTGCCATTTTTGTCCCAAAATAGTAAACCAACTGAAGAAAATTCTCTCACAAGTTCCCTAAGAGATTTAGGTAAGTTCTTCGTATTTTTACCGTTAAAATTCGCCCGCGTGTCCAGAAGTGTGTGCCTTGCGCTTTGCAATTATTTTTCCTCTTATTAGCTGAGTTTGAAGCTGCTTTTGTGCTGTTAATAAAATAGTGTTCTTGCTGGTTATTGTTGGTTTGCATCTGGTGTGTTTAGATAATTACTTGGGGCCCTTTTATGATCATTTTTACAGAGTTTTACGGACGTTTCCTTATGTAAATACTATATGGAGAATCTGTTGATTAATTCTCAATTATGAACTATTTATAGGTGGTTATGATTTGTGCACATATATTCATTGCGAAGCTTAGTACGTAAGGAACAACTTTCATGAAGGAACTCTTGGCAATTGGTGATCGTTGGAAAGGTATGTCAAGGTTAAGCTTCGTCCCTCCTTTTAGCATGAAATCTACGAAGTTTCCAAAAATGTCAAATGTGATATTGTACTATTCTTTTGTTAGAAATACCTTCTGTTATAGGCATTGGAATTGCAGTTGAGTTATTATCATAATGGTATTAGGTTGACATTCCATTCGTGCGCTTAAACTAGACATTCATTATCTATGTATCATTTTGTCAGTTTTCCTGACTACCTATCCATATGTTTGAGGTGTTTCTCTTCCTGGTGTAGTGTCATTAAACTAAATGTAATTATGAAGGGAATGTATTGTTCATGATCAATCCTCCTTCCTTCTTAAAGCTATATTTGAAGCACTTAAAAAGGTAACACGTTGATTTCCAATAATATCCAATATAATGCCCTTATATAAAGCGCTGTGGCCCTTGATTTCTTAGAAATACTTTCTTTTAATAATTGACATGGAACCCAATATAAGCATTATTTAAAGCATCTTTATGAACATTTCAGAGTTAAGGCCTCATTCTAAATATTGAGTTAAGTTGTCAAAACTATTCGAAAGACATGTAAGATCCCACGAGTCATGTGTATATGCTATGACAATAATTATGATGTTATGAGGATAAGTGTACCAATGAGCCAAGATTGGCTAAATTTATGTTATGACCTATTATGTGCATTCGATATTCATATCATACATGACATGTTATACATGTACTTCAAGCTATAATCGGAGATATGGGGCCTATTTCCCCAACTGATATATATATATATATATTGGGTACAGATGGCCATAGGTTGAAATATGATGCTAGTTTGCTACGGGAAAGGACTACCACTGCTAGCATTTGGTTGGGTATGTCATGCATTTGCATCTATATATATGTATTCATGAGATGCGATTACTCGAGCATACCATGCATATTTGACCACTAGAAGACTATGTGTTGGACATCAAGGTAATATGGGTTTTGCTTACAGGTGGTATTTCTAAAGTTCCTTTTACTACAATTATCAATGATTTTATTTACTATCTTACATACCAGTACAGGTTTATTCGTACTGACGTGTCTTTGCCTAGGGATGGTGCATTTTATTTCGTGCATGCAAGTTCATGTAGGGATTCTGATTTACCCCTCCACTAGGAGCCTATTTCTTCTATGAGTTGGTTAGCTCCACCTCTTCCTTGAGCTTTCATAGGATGCTTACTTATTATTGTATAGTTGGGTATAGTCAGGGCCCTGTGACGGCAGTATTTGTGGTTCTCTTAGAGGCTATTGTGGACACGTTATTTTGGATAGGTTCTTTTGTGCGTTTCAGAATACAGTCATACAAAAGGCATGTATATATAGTGTGCGTGCCTGCACCTCTGTTGTTCTAGCCTTGTCGGCTAACTGGTACTTTATTATTTTGGTTTACCTATCTGGATGTACCTGAATTACTCTTTAACAGGTCATGGCCTTGACAATCCAAGCTTAGTTTTCAAATGTTATGCTGCCTAATTTTCTTTTGGCCCCTAGTTAGTTAAATAGCATGTTCAGTGGATTACTCGCCATTAATGGCATCGAGTGCTAGTCACGCTTCCCCTCTTTTTGGGGCGTGACATATCAACACATACTTGACTATTCTCATCCGCAGTATGGTAGAAGATCTCCACCAAGGCATCATCAATGATTTTGTGGTCCGAGACACTCCTCAAGCATTTCTTTGATGTTGCCCAAGCTACACCTCTTTTTAAAGGATAAAACGGTCGTTGTCAAGATAGAAAACCTAACCAAGGTTAGGGTCGAACCCACAGGGAATACGTAGACTCAAGAAAAATTCAATAATAAGTAATTCAAGTAGTTAACCAACTCAATTCCCCGAAAGGGGGGTTGCAAAAATCAATAAGAAAGTAAACTAAACTAACTATCAGGAAAGAAAATCAATAATAGAGAGCAACTAGGGTGTTGTGTTTCTCATGATTCCCCAACTTAGTATCACCGGATAACCCAATACTTGTCTAGTGTATAGCATGTAGGGCGATAATTTAAGTTCACCAAACCCTTTGGTCCAGGCGAGAGGTGAATTTCACTATGCTACTTGGCCTATCTCCATAGTGTGCAATACTAACCATTACCTATAAGTCCCAGTACAACCTCCCTTTGGCCAGTTCGGTTGATTTGATGAGAACACATCAATCGAATCCTATTAATCAATCTCTTTTCCTATTCATTACTACCTTGGTTCAGTTAATATTACTAGGTGGGTTCTAATGTTGGCCACCATTAGAAAACATGCAAAACAAAGAGAATTGATTAATCCGTGCATATGACCATTCCAAGAATCGTAAAATTACTTGGGTTTACTTATTTAGTTCTTCATGGTTCCCACAACCATTGTTGTGGATTTAGCTACTTATGCTTTGGGTAGATGAAGAAATTATTAATTGAGAAAATATAATTGAAAACTTCCCCAATCAAATTAAAATCAAGCTAATCCAGGAAGAATGAGAATCACAAGCTTCAAGATCAAATTTAGCCGCAAGTGTTTTCTCACAATCTTCTCTCTCATGTATTTGGTTCTCCAAGTACAAACCATAAAGTACTGAATAATGAAATTCTCTCTAGTACAATAACCTACAAGTACTATTTATAGTAATTACAATTAAGCCCTAAATAAAATAGAAAACTGGTTGGTGACTTCTATGTACGGTTTGTACGACTCATAGTGTCATCTACGACTCGTAGTCAGGGTCTCATAATCAGCTCCTAGGATCTTAGACTTCTCTTCTATGACTTCACTTTACGACTCATAAACATATCCATGACTCGAACTGCAAGGTCATAGGCTTCTACTTCATCAAATTGTTGCTCACTGGAAATCTTCATGAAACCCATCAATACGACTCATAGAATGCTCTATGACTAGTATGCATGTCTCGTTGAGATGAATTTCAGAATTCATCCTTCATTAGAATTTATCACGAAACTGCCTCTACGATTCGTACAATGCTCTACAATCCATAGAGGGTCTCGTAAGTCATCAAAAACCAGAAATCTTCTGCAATTTTGCCCCAAAGAATGGCCAACCTGTCTTTCTGCAATTCTAAACACAAAAACACATAAAAACCACAAGTATCACATTAAGAACACACAAAATCCTAAGTTTTAAACATCAAAAGTGTTGTATTTTCATAACTTATCAGCACCCTTAACTTAAAATTGTTTCTTGTCCACAATCGATGACTCAATCTATATAGACAATATAGTAACACACAGAAATCAACTCAATGGCATATATCATATACTTCTCAAACTCAGATACCCACACCAGCTTTTCAAAATAGGATCAGATAGCTATTTAGCAAACCAATGCAAATTGGTGCATGTGACAATATAACTTGACAAGAAAGGGGTTATTAATAGTCCATAATCAATGAACAAGTGAAATGCTAACAATGCAATGTAAATGGCCTTATAGAAACAAGTCCCATATTTGACACTCAATGATGACTTCATGTTTAACCTTAGGATTGCACAAAAACACTCACTCTCACAAAAGATATTCATGCATAATGTCTAATACCATAGGCTTTCCCCTATATTCATGACTCAGACTTTCAACTAACTGGACTAAGATCACTTTATGAATTTCTAGGCTTATAACGTAGGTTCACACTGCTTTAGCATGATATTTTAGGAAGATATTGACTAATAACCCTCCTTGAAACTGCGTTTTTCTACACTTTTGCCCCACCCACTCTGTCATTTTCACCTTTTTTTTCCTTTTTCCTTATTCAAGCTTTTTCGGGTGCTTTCTTCTTATTTTTCAGCTTTTTGCCTTGTTTTTATACTTCTTTTTGCTTTTTTTAGCTCAATCTAAGGCATCTTTTATTTTTCTTACACCCAGTACATGATTTTTCTTCTTTTTCTCCTCCTTCCTAACTCAACCACTTATTTTTGTGCTTTTACCCTTTCGCTAGCCACCCTCAACTTAGGCTCTTTATCTTGTGGTGAAGTACACAATATCTATCTTTTGAACCAGGGCCACGTTTCGGTAGCTACCCTCAATTTAGGCTTTTTGCCTCAGTTAAGTTTCACAATGCTCAAGGAATGAACAAGGTCAATTTCAGGATTTTTTTCACTAGATAAGGCTACGTTAATTAGGTGTTTAGAAAGAATTGGTACATGTAACGGTCAAAAATTTGTTACAGGAGATATACATCATTTGGTTGGTTAGTTTAGGCTAAAATGGACTAATTAAAGAACAAAGTCCTAAGATCCTTTTCTGATCCATTTAATCTAGAATCTAACTTAGAGTAATAGGGCAAGTTCTGAATTAGCACAAAATACATGAATCTAGCAAAATCAGCTCACAAACACATGGCCTTACGTACATTATCAACACAAGACTCATAGATCATGCTTCTTATCTCAATTTACCCTAACTTATCAGAACGAATATTGCCAAACACCTAAACATGCATGGTTACTATCTAATTACTAATCAAAAAAACTTTTGAGTACCATTTTTCAAACATAAAAGACACATGCTATATGCCATGAGTATTAGTACTATATGCTACATATATTATCTAAACATCCTAAACGTGTCGGTTCAAATATGAATTAAATATCCACAAGGAAAAAAATTACAGGTAAGAAAACCTTGGGATAAAAAATTGGCGTAGTTATGGACCATAAGCTACTCAGATTTAACTGAGGCCCATAACTACCCACACCCCATCGAAAAAGATGTGCATTGTCCCCAATGAACAAAATGAATCAAAAGTATAATGTAAGGAGTAAAAACCATACCTGGGCACCTAAGCGCCATGGTCCATCTTGGGTTGCGTCCCAAGTAGCGCCTGATTTATTGTCGCGACACGACATAGCTATCTTTAGTACTTAGACTTCCTCAAGATACCATTCCTCCACTGTCTTTATCTCTTCTACATTTCCCAGGTATGGTTTGATTCTTTGGCCATTTACTTTGAAAGTTTCTCCATTTTGTTTCTCTAGTTCAATGGTCCCATGATCAAAGACGTGTGCTACTCGAAATGGTCCCAACTATTTGGATTTGAGCTTCCCAGGAAACAACTTTAGCCTAGAATTGTAGAGCAACACCAAGTCCCCTGGTGTGAATTTTTGATTATCTATGCGACGATCATGTTGTACTTTCATTCTTTGTTTATACAAGGCTGAGTTCTCATATGCTTACAATCGAAATTCATCAAGCTCATTAATTTGGCTCAACATAGAGTTTGTTGTATCATTCCAATCTAGATTCAATGCTATAGCTGCACCGGCAAATGACATGCTTTCCTAATGACAAGTTCGTAGGGAGACATGCCTATAGGGGTCTTGAATGCTATCCGATATGCCCATAATGCATCATCCAGCTTCCGCAACCAATCTATCTGGTTTACGTTCACAATTTTTGAGAGAATTTGTTTGCTTTCCCTGTTTGACACCTCCACTTTCCACTCGTCTAAGGATGATAAGGCATTGCCACTCTGTGTTTCACTCCATACTTCTCCTAAAAGAGCTTTAAAAAGCCTATTGCAAAAGGGAGAACCTCTATCACTAATGATTGCCCAAGGGGTTCCAAATCTTTGGAAAATATACTTTTTTTAGAAATACTATGACACATTTACCCTCATTGTTAGGTAGAGCCATAGCTTCCACCCACTTTGATACATAATCCACAGCAACTAAGATGTACTTATTTCCATGCAAGCTAACAAATGGTAGCTCATGCTTGTGGGAAACTCCACCTTATCTTTGGCACATGTCACAAGCTTTGGCATAGTCATGGCCGTCTTAGTGGATGGTGGGCCAATAATACGTACATTGTAAGATATTGTGGGTTGTTCAAATCCCACTATGATGTCCACCCACCAATGTCAAGTGGCATGCCTCAAGTATGCTCATCAGCTAAACCTCAGGAACACAACAATGAATAATCCCATCAGCACATACATGAAACAAGTATAGGTCATCACAATAGAACTTCCTCACATCAGACATTAATTTTCGATGTTGATGTGTGTTTAATCGGGTGGCACGATATGAATCACCAAGTAGTTTGCATAATCTGCAAAATAAGGTATCAGATCATGCGATGTAGCCAACACTCTTTCTTCAGTAAGGAATAATCTATCTCCAATCCATCATCAAATTTCATCATTGCCCCATCTTCTAATCTGGAGAGGTGATCTGCAACCTGATTCTTTGTCCCTTTTCAGTCATTGACATCAAAGTTGAACTCTTGCAAGAGAAGCACCTATCTCATCAACCTTGGATTGACATCCTTTTTAGCCATCAAATATTTAAGTGTTGCGTGGTCTGTATGTATAACTGCGTTGGCCCCCAACAGATATGAACTGAACTTTTCGAATGCCAAGACCAATGCGAGTAACTCTTGTTTTGTGACAGTGTAATTCTTCTGGGCCACATTTAGGGTTGCTGGCATAATATATAGAATGTAATATCTTCTTTTTGCACTATCCTAGTACCACACCTAGAGTAACCTCACTTGCATCACACATAATATCAAAGGGCTTGGACCAGTCTGTAGCCACAATAATTGATGCTGAGATCAACCTCTTCTTTAACACTTCAAAGGCTTTTAGACATGCATCATCAAATACAAACTTAGCATCTCTCTCCAATAATTTGCACAATGGTTGTGAAATTTTAGAGAAGACTTTTATGAACCTCCGATATAATCCTACATGTCCCAAGAAACTCCTCACACCATTTACTGATATGGGTGGTGGGTGCTTCTCAATTAACTACACCTTAGCTCTGTCGACCTCAATGCCTTTGCCAAATATCCTGTGCCCCAACACAATACCCTCTTTCACCATGAAGTGACACTTTTCCCAATTTAGTATCCATTTGACTTTCTATGCATCTTTAACACATCATGTAGGTGCCTCAAACAATCCTCAAATGAGTTCCAACCACAGTAAAGTCATCCATGAAGACTTTAATAGTGTTCTCCACCATGTCTAAGAAAATGGACATCATGTATGATGTTCATGCTCCAATAGTAAAGTGGTCGCTACCAAGTATAAACCTAACAAAAGGCTAGGGTCAAATCTACAGGTAATACAAGGTTTCATCAAATTTACTCACCAACAATAATTTCATGTATCATTCAACTATATTCTCTAAAAAGAGGGGGGCGGAGTTTTGCAAATTGGAGTGAAATAACTATAAAAACTATACTAATAATCATGAAGAGACAATCAATTTGAGGATCAACTTGGGAATTGTGTTCCCCATGATTCACTAACTCAAATACCCTGGATAACACAACCTCAATTGGGACATTTCATGCAGGATGGTAACTTAGGTTCTTCCAGCCCTTTGGTAAAGGTGAAGGTCGAATTTCACTATGGCGCTTGGTCGTTAACCATGGTGTTCCAACTAACTGTTACCTATTGTCCCAGTCAACCTCTCCTCGGTCGAGTTTGGTTGATTAGATGAGAACACATTAATCAAATCTTGTCACCTATTTTCTTTTCATATTCATCACTACCTTGGTCAAGATCATGACACTAGTTAGGGTTTGATGTTGGCCACCATCAAACAACAAGCAATCCGAAGGAAAATGGATAATATATGAAAATACCCAACTAAAGAAATGCAAATAAACCGGGTTATCTCAAGCTAGCTACTTATGGTTCCCACAATCCCAAATTGTGAGGTTTTAGCCACTCATATCTTGGGCAAACTCACAAACAATTAATAAAATAGGCACAGTTTAGAGATTACCCAAAGAAAATGAAGAACAATAAACCACCTTGTTTTTGGATTCACAAGCTTGAATAATGGAGTTGAATTAAAAGTGATTCCAATCCCCAAATTGGGTCTTCAAAGTGAAACCCTAGTTATCTACTCTAAAAATCCGAAGAGATTCTCTCTAGAAAGGTATTCTATCTCTACAATCTGATTCTCTCTCTAAAAACCCTAACTTATACTATTTACAAAAAGGTCCTTAAAATAAATAAGAAAATCTGGTCGGCAGTAGTTACTGCTCATAGGTATGACTCGTAGGGTGACCTTTGAGTTATAGTCGCGCTTTCGTAGTCAGCACTTGGCATTTTGGAGTTGACTGCTATGATCTATGCTATAAGTCATTGTTTGGTCTACGACTTATACTGTCTTCTCGTAGTCCAACCTTGCATTTCTTGATCCTAATTAAATCAACACTATTAATCACTATGAGGTCCTCTTCTATGTGTTGTAGTGAGGACTACGATCCGTACCCTGGGCTCGTATGGTTGAACTTCAATTACTCAGATTTTTGATCTTGGAAGCTATTAATCACTACGATGGTCCCCTTCGACTCATAGCTTGGGCTACGACTCGTAATGGGTCTCATAGGTCCTTAAATTCAACAAAATTACTACTTTCTCCAAGATTAAGCCAACCTGTTTTTTCTGCAAAAACAAATACAAATCACATAGAAACCATAAAAAGCTGCATTAAGAACACATAAAATTCCTTGTTTTAGGCACCAAATGTGTTATATTTTGACGGCACATCAACAACCCCAACTTAGAATTGTTGCTAGTCCTCAAGTGACCACTCAATCTAAATAGACAATAAGCAATACATGGCAATCATCCTAATGGCATATACTTCATCAAATTTTAACTCAGGTACCCAAGCTAGCATTTTAAAAACTCGATTGTATAGGTACTAAGCTAACCAAGGCACATTGATGTATTTGACAATCCAACTATGATAAGCTAAGGAGTTTCAACAATTCACAATCACTGAACAAGTCATATGCTAACAGTGCGATGCAAATGCCCTCACAGAAAAGAAGTCCCTTTTTCACTCAATAAGAAATCACTATAGATTGAGGGACTGTGCAAATATACTCTCTCTCGCAACTGAATTCATGCATGATGACCAATACCATAAGCTTGCCCATATACTCACACTCCAGACTATTGACTAGTTGGATTAGGATCACTCTAGGTCTTTATAGTCTTTTTAGTAGGCTCATGGGTCTTTGGTAAGGTATTTTGGGTAATTAGTGACTAAAGGCCAACCTTGAACCACGTTTTTCAACACTTTCACCTTAACAACTCAACCATTTTCATTTTGTTCTCCCTTTTTCTTCATTTTCAAGCTTTTCCGGGTAGTGTCTTTTCATTTTTCAGCTTGTTCCTTATTTTTTAACTCATTTTGCTATTCTTTCTCATTATAAGGCAACTTTTCTTCTTTTTCTCTCACCCGGTACATGATTTTGGTTTCTTTCTTTCACTTCCAACTACTCACCTCATTTTTGCTACTATACCACAAAATTAGCCACCCTCAACTTAGGCTTTTAGTCTGAGGTGAAGTACACAATATCCATTCCCTAAACTAGGGCCACTTTTGGTAGCCACCTTCAACTTAGGGTTTTCGCCTCAATCAAGGTTCACATGTTCAAGGATAGACCAGAGCCAAAATCAAGGTATTTCACTAGACAAGGTTAGGCTAGTTAGGTGTAAAGAAAGAAAAGGTACATGTAACGCTCAAACATTCAAAACAAGGTGTAAACTCTTTTATTTGGTGGGTCATTTAGGCAAACGTGGACTAAATTAAAGAACAATGGCCTTAGATCCTTTCGTGATCAACATAATCTCCAGTCCAACCAAAAGTAACAAGACAAGTTCTGAATCAATACACAATGCATGAACATAGAAAATTAGCTCATGCACACATGTTATTACATACATAGCCAACATAGACTCACTAATCATGCTTCAAGCATCAACTTGCCTTCACTTAATCATAATAATCATTTCCAGATCAATCACACATGCAAAATCCCAAGAGTAACCAACAATCACAAAAATTTTGTGGGTGCTATATACATGTCAAAAGTCTTAATCACCAGATATCCACAATTATCCAAACCACCTAAACATGTTGGTTCAACATAAAATAAAATCATCCACTAGGAAAAAAGAAACACGGCAAGAAAACCTCGGGATATCAACATTAGGGTAGTTATGGACTAAAGGCTACTTAGACTTCACCCTAGTCCATAACTTCCCATACCCCACCAAAAGGTGTACATTATCCTCAAAGTAGATTAAAAATAAATAAAAACCAATCATAAAAAAAATAGTAAAAACAAAGTATCCAAACAAAAATAGCAGTGAGAAAAAAGTATTTAAAAATAGGAGTAAGAATTGGGGTCAAAACATCAAACATCAATATGGTGCTCAGGCACTGGCATTAGTCTGGTCCTGGGTGACTCTCTTTTCCGGGGTGGTCTGGGCTACAGCCGAGCTGGATGTACCAGCTCCATGCACTCTCGCATGCTCCCGAGCCTGCTTCTACTCCTCTGCCACCATCGACTCTCTCATCACAAGCTCAGTTATCTACTCCTTTAGCTTCGTATCCTTCTCAACTGTCCTCTACTTCTTCTATGCCACATTTGCATCAGCACTCTCTAGAGGCCTCTTCCCAAGACCATGTGGACGATCCTCGAATAGATCAATCTGGTCCTCACCCATAGGTGTCTGCTCCAGAGTTGTGATCTGGGTTGCTAGTGATGTAATCAAATTGTCCTTGATCTTGGGCAACTCCTATTGTATGATAACCATATCTACAGGTTGAGCCCCCTCAAGTCACTTCTGAACTCTAGCCTCGAAATCATCAATCCTGGCATCCACTAAAGCGACTCTCCTATCTATAACAGATAGGGTGAATGCCTTGGCCCTCTCCTCTGAAGCTTGGACTGTCTGGTAAACCCAAGGCTTAAACTAGTCCGTCAACCTGACTAGTCAGGCCTCTATCCTGGATAGCCTGTGAACCATGGCCTAAAATGCAATAGCAGACATAACAGGAAAGTTTGCAGATGGAACCTGGGATAAAGATGGCTCTAGTGCAGGTGTGGCTATTGAGGGACCCGTCTCAGTGTCAGCTATTGTGGGTTGCTCTGGTGTAGCTATAGTGGAAGTAGTGGTAGCTGGAGTCAAACCCTTTGTAGTTGATTCAGGAGGAAATGGCTCAGGGAATGGGAGGAGGTGCTGCTCGCTGGAGGGCCACCGGATTCTTGTTAGCCTTGATCATGTTGGGATCCATGGTGCGAAGGGCCTTGGCATATAGGTCTATATGCAGAGAGACAAGCACTTCTGCCTCCCTTGTATAATCTGTAGACCATGATAGAAAAAGGCAAGGAGTTGTTCATCTGAAGCGCAGACTCATGTATCTGCTTAGCCACACATGCTCAATCAATATCGTAGCCAGCTATGATGTTGGCTAATAACATGGCTTGCTCCAATGTGATGACATTGTTCGTTAATGTAGGTTAAATGTGAGACCGAATGAAGGACCACTAGAATTTGGCAAGGAAAGAGAGGTGATACTTCACTATGGGCTCGGTATGTGTGGTAACCCATGCAGGCTTGGCATCACCCTTTATGATCTGGCTTGCCACCCATCTAAGGAGCTCAGTCTTGAGATCCACATTCTTCCAAATCACAACCTGTCTCATCTTATCTATTTTGCTATTATACTCGATTGTAAAATGTGGTACCCTGTAGTTAGGCCCGAACTGTACCTGACAGATGGTCTCCTTGAAAATATCAACCCTCTGACCACGAACTAAGACCTCTCGCACCCGGGGCTCATCAATAGCCTTCTTCCCCTTAGGAAGATCTCAAAAGATGGTAGCAGCATATGCGGCATAGAACTCTCAGACTAAAAGTGAGGCATACTTGCACAGCATCTTTGACAACCACCGGAGCCCGTGCTTATCAATCTCGGTCTCCTTAGCAAGGACACGGCTCAACCCTGAGTCAACTAACCAGGACTCTTCATGGAATAGTCTAACAGGCTTCCCCTGCCCCTTTGGCTCTAGCCCCTCGTTGTAGATCTCCTCCATGCCCTCGATCCCCCATCGATGATGATGCAGATCTTGAGCTGAGATTGATGTTTCAACGAGGACAACGCTTTTGTGTCATCCTCAGGCCTGATATCATCATGAGACTCTGATTCCATATGAGAGGGAGTCATCTATAGTGAGTTGCTACTAGCCCCATCTCCATTTTCCTCCTCTTCAGGATGGGAGGAACTCTCAACAGGTACTGGGGTCTGTGCAGCCCTAGCCCTTGTCTAGGGCACATGTGCCTCTAGGTCAATCCGGACCCTGTGAACGACCTCTGACCCCTGAAAGTTCTTGGTGTCAGAAGCCTTGTCAATAAGTCTCCTTTTAAAAGCCCGTGCAACTGCATTTCTATCCTTAGGAGCCATTAGTCTTGTAATTAACATCACAAACCAACAATCAGTCCTAAGTTATCAAAGCAAACCATAAAAACAAATAAAAGAATAGGAAGAACAAAATCAACAAGAAAACAAACATTAAAATTCAACGTTACACCAGTTGCAGGTTGCAGTTAAAAGGTAGAGGTACGACTTGTTGGGTGACCTACTACTATGGCCTTGTAATCCACAGGTACCTAGCAACAGTTTATACTAAACCCCGGTATAAGGCTTAGTTACGGCTCATAGTCATGACTACAGGTCGTAGATTGAGCTCGTACTGATTTTCAGTATCCAAAATAAATCACAAGGCAAGAGTATGAGACCTCACTATGGTTCATAGTGGGCACTACGACCTGTAGGTGGGTCTCGCATGGTGAATGCCAAGATACCTTATGTCACTACTATCCCCTATGAGGGGAAACTACGACCCATAAGTCCTCCTAGAGGTCGTAGGAGGCCCTCGTAGCAAGGGACATCAGACACCTGAGGTGCTTGTACTATTACCACATGAAACACAATCAACATCAATAGTGATCAAACAACATTTGAAGCAATGTTTGGGAACAAATATCAGACATACCAATACACCCATTACCCCAGCATGTCAAACCAATCAAAACTTAACCCAAAAGTTCTTTCCATAAAATCGTCAACTTCCCAACACATTCAAGAATTCCCAAAAATAATTAATCCCAGAACATTAAACAACATTACTTGCACACAAACATGGAAGTTTATGTAATTGATTCTACAAGCACATGGGGAATTTCTCAAACCCTCAGCTTCAACAAGAAGAGTATGCCCATAACAAAATTTCACCCCACCATGAGTTAATTAGTTATTCAACGATCAGAGACTCATTTCAAACATGTGATCAACAAAACATGGTTAAACATGATCATCACAATCAAACAATAAGTGAAATTTCATAGTTAGGGACAACCTTTGGGAATTTCAAACGACAACAGCCCAAATTCTCATTCATATGTGTAAATTTTCCCATGGATACTCTTCATACTCATTTCACACACACAATAATTTGAGAATTCCAAAAGACACTTAAATTTTATGTGCAAAATTTAACCAAGAAACATACCTCTAGAGAATATGATTAACAATTGAACAAAATGATAAAGAGAAGAGGAATTCGAAACCCTCAGTAACGAAGCTTTGCTGGAAAATTTGCAGGAAAATGACGTGCATATACTGGGAACAAAATGAGAGATTAGGTTTTGGAATTGGGGTCAAAATGAATTTTGACCCCTTATATAACAAACCAGGATGACTTTTAAAATTTTGCGAGTCGGGTCTACGGAACCACAACTACGGGTCATAGGTCTGACTACAACCCATAGGTCATGGTTTCGTAGGTCACCTAACACTTAAAAAATTTTGAAATCATACCTCAGCACTACGAACCCCATCTACGACTCGTAGCTTGGACTATTAGTCGTAAAGTTGGCTTGTAGTGTGAGTGCGAACTTTAAATCATTATTGTTATCCTCTAGGAGGCTTGACTACAAGTCGTAGTGTGCACTATCGGTTGTAAGCCTAGTCATAGAGGCTGCTTCAAATGATTTTTTGTTCAAACTTTTAGCACTTTATTAACACCTGCAAACCAACATCTCAAAATACACTATTATCCAAAAAAAATACAACTGATTCAATGCCTTTAAAACCATAAGAAAAATCAATCCACTACCTAGAAATTCACATCATCAAAATAAACTTAAAACAATAAAAAAATATGAAAAGTACTTAGGTTGCCTCCTAGGAAGCGCCTTGTCTAATCTTGTGGATTGACTTAGTCATCATGAGTACTCAAACTTTCTCAGGGCTTGATAATCTCTTGTCATCAGTTCCCATATTTCTCCTTCTGTCACCTTGCATATGCTCTAGTTACGTGAAAACAAGATCAAACCTATCATTAAGTCATTTAATTGCCAATGCTTGTTGGTCCACCTTGTAGTTCACCTTGATGATATGAAATTTGATTTCCCGTATCATGTCCTCCTATACATCTGTTCTGTTAATCAGTGTTTCAAACATTCTCTCAACTTTAGAAGATTTATCCACAACAGATTGG
The DNA here is from genome assembly GCA_026153255.1 of Solanum medicagineum. Classification (NCBI taxonomy): domain Eukaryota; kingdom Viridiplantae; phylum Streptophyta; class Magnoliopsida; order Solanales; family Solanaceae; genus Solanum; species Solanum medicagineum. The sequence continues at coordinate 1,331 of JAPFFP010054710.1, read as the reverse complement.
TGATGTGGTAACTTGAACCAAATGTTTGCACTGCTCTTTCCTTCATGGTTAGAGATCTCACAAGATGAGCTAGTGCATGTTACTGGCTGCTATTGAATTGGCTAGTATATTTGATAGATAGTAAATAATTTGTCCATGAACTCCGTGACCTCAGTAAATGACTTCCTTACAAATGACCAACAATCTCCTCCAAATAGAGCATCTGCTTGAGCTTGTAGTTCAGAGTTTAGTGCTTGGTAGAAGCTTCACACTAGTTCATCATCTGACAGACCATGATTTTGAATCCTCCCCAAACATCGTTTATATCTTTCCCATGTTTCACTTAAGAGCTCTCTAGGAACGCGTTGAAAGTTAACAATTGGCTCTTGCAGTTAGTGTTTTTTGGGAAAAACATGGAAATGGGTTAACAAAACTCATTGAACTTCCACCTAGTGAGTGCAGACATCTTGGGGAAGTGTAGACCACCAATCTTCAGCATCACATCTAAGGGTCATTGTTGGGAAGATTTGAAGAGCTATGGCATCCATAGATAGGTGTCGTGTCCCCAAAACTTCCCTACACATCTGTGCAAGTTTTTGTAGACGTTCATGAGGGTCTTCACATGGTTGACCATAGAATAGTACACGCCTTTGCATCGATTCGAGCAAATCGCTTGTAACAATGAGCTTCTATTCAGCCATTAGCTTACTAGTCAGTTTGATATTTATATTGACTGAATCTCAATGAGTACCAACCCTAAGAACCTCTACAAAGAAGAACAAAAAGGCTAACATAATATACAAGAGAATGTAGAAATCAACAATTGAATCAACCACTAGTGAAATCAAGTCAAAACCTAGCCATATTCTGCGGTAACAACTGTAACACCCCACATTTTTTACTTGTACTAATTATATGTGAATAAATCATGACATGGATTGGTCAAAGTGGCGTCAATTCTTGAAAGCGCTTGATTCTCTTGTTAACGGGTGCTATGGGCGTCTAACGCTTAAGAGGGTCTTGTGTATATGTATGATGTGTTGAATTGAGGATATAACAACCTTAAAGAAAGTAGGAGGATTGAGGTGGTTGTATGAATTAATAATCTATCTGCTTACTTAGCTTGAAATTGCAAGCTAAACGGAGACGAGGTTTGACGTCAAGTTTGTTCAAGTCCGATTATGAATAAAATCAATTTTAAGGGAGTAATTTCAGCCTATGTTTTAGTATCATAAATGGACCTTATTTTCAGTCCAAGAAGAGTGTGATAAAGTGCCAAGTGTAACACAAACCAATTGGCCATTTGGGCCAAAAACGAATTTGAGAGAAATGCTGAAAATTGGCAGCCAAAT
>JAPFFP010054702.1:0-29094 GCA_026153255.1 Solanum medicagineum | reverse complement strand
TTGCTGATAATGAGTGGGTGAGTCTAGTCCAATATGTTCCAAAGAAGAGAGGTATCATAGTGGTGCCCAATGCAAAGAACGAGTTGATCGCCACCAGTCACCGTTGGAGAGTGTGAATGGATTATAGAAAATTAAATGCTTCTACTGAGAAAGATCATTTTCCAATGCCCTTCATGGATCAGATGCTCGACGGACTGGTAGAAAAGAGATGGTATTGTTTTCTTGACGGGTATTCGAGGTACAATCAAATTATTATTGTGCCTGAGGATCAAGAGAAGACAACGTTCACATGCACCTACGGTACCTTTGCATTTAAGAGAATGCCCTTTGGACTTTCCAATGCGCCAGCTACATTTCAAAGATGCATGATGTCTATCTTCTCAGATATGATTGAAAGTACTATTGAGATGTTCATGGATGAATTCAGTGTCGTTGACCATACTTTTGAAGAGTAGCTTTTACATTTGCGTGATGTGTTGAAGAGATGTGCAGAGAGTTACTTGGTCCTAAATTGGGAGAAATGCCATTTTATGGCCAAAGAGGGCATTGTACTTAGTCACAAAATTTCGGGCAAGGGAATTGAGGTAAAATTGAGGTGATAGAGAAATTGTCACCCCTAATTTCAGTAAAAGGTATTAGAAGTTTTCTAGGCCAAGTCAGATTCTACCTCCGCTTCATAAAGGATTTCTCAAAAATCTCACAACGCTTGTGTAAGTTACTAGAAAAAGATGTGAAGTTTGTATTTGATGATGCATGTATGCACGCCTTCGAAGAATTGAAAAGAAGGTTGACCACAACATCCATTATTGTGGTTCCAGATTGGTCAAAATCATTTGAGCTAATATGTGATGCAAGTGGGGTTGCACTCGGTGTGGTGTTGGGGCAACGAAGAGAGAAAGTCCTGTATCCGATCTCTTATTCCAGCAAAGCACTGAATGTTGCCAGAAGAATTACACTGTGACCGAACAAGAATTGCTTCCATTGGTGTTTGCATTTGAACAATTCTATTTATATTTGTTAGGAGCTAAAGTTATTATGCATACAGACCATGCGTCTCTAAAGTATCTGATGGCAAAGAAGGATGCAAAGCAAAGATTGATTAGATGGGTACTTTTCTCGTAGGAATTCAATTTTGATGCGATTGGTAGAAAATGGTCAGAAAATCAGGTTGCGATTACCTTTCTAGATTGAAAGATGATGCTATGATGAAGTTTGATGAAGGATTGGATATAAATGACTCATTCCCCGATAAAAGAGTTCTGGCAGCATCACATGATCTTATACTTTGGTTTGCAGATTATGCTAACTATTTGGTTAGTGATATAATGCTCCCTGATTTGAACACCCATCAACAACATAAGTTTATGCATGATGTAAAGAAGTTCTTCTTGGATGAACCATATTTATTTCACATTTGTGCAGATAGGATCATCTGTTGATGTGTTCCAGAAGTGGAAATGATGAGCATTCTAGAAGCATGCCACTCTTCGTTGGTGGGTGGCCATCATAGTGGAGCTCGAATGGCTTACAGAGTGTTACACTATAGCTACTGCTATTTTTCTATACATCAAGATACCCTTGATTATGTAAAGTCTTGTGATACATGCCAAAGAGAAGGCGGAGTGTCGCGAAGGCACGAACTACCTCTGAATCCTATTTTGGTTATAGAACTATTCAATGTATGGGGCATTGATTTTATGGGACCCTTTGTTAGCTCTCATTGTAAAAAATATATTATGGCTGCAGTTGATTATGTCTCTAAGTGGGTGGAGGCCATAGCTCTACAGAACAATGAGGGTAAGAGTGTTACAGGGTTTCTCCGAAGAAGCTTTTTTTCCAGGTTCAGTATGCCTCGGCCAATTATTAGTGATGGAGGTTCTCATTTTTGCAATCAACTGTTCAAAGCTCTCCTTGAAAGTTATGGTGTGAAACACCATGTGGCAACCCCATATCATCCCCAAACCAGTGGGCAAGTGGAGGTATCAAATAGGGAAATAAAGCAAATCTTATCCAAAATGGTGAATGTGAATTACACGATTTGGTCAAGAAAGTTAGATAATGCTTTATGGGCCTACCATACAACCTTCAAAATGCTTATCGGAATGTCCCCTTATCAACTGGTGTTTGGGAAAGCTTGTCCCTTGCCTGTTGAACTTTAGCACAAGGCATTAAAGAAGCTGAATCTAGAATGGCATGAAGCTGCCACTTTTAGGTTGATGCAACTGAATGAGCTTGATGAATTACAAGCATATGAGAGCTCTGCCTTGTACAAGCAATGAATGAAAGTTCAGCATGATTGCAGAATTGAGGATCTCCAATTTGCTCCAGGAGACATGGTATTGCTTTACAACTCCAGGTTAAGATGGTTTCCTGGAAAATCAAATCTAGGTGGATAGGGCCCTTTAGAGTAGTACGCGTCTTTAGTCATGGAGCTATCAAGCTAGAAAGCAGGGATGACATAACTTTCAAAGTGAATGGCCAGAGAGTCAAACCGTACATGGGTGACATAGAAGAAATCAAGACAATGGATGATTGGGATCCTGTTGAAGTATAACCGCAAAAGCTTTCTATCGTGCTGTGACAATAAATCAGGCGCTTCTTGGGAGGCAACCTAAGGTATTCCCCTTGCACCCTTTCATTTATTTTTACTTTGAGGACAAAGTATCATGTTTTGGTGGGGTGTGGAGAGTTATGGATTAAGGTGAAGTCTGAGTAGCCTAAAGTCCATAAATTGCCCTATTTTTGATCCCAAGGTTTTCTTGCCGTGCTTCTTTTTTCTTGTAAATGTTTATTTTTCTGGTGAACCGTCATATTCAGGTAGTGTAGATAATGGGTAAAGTCATAGTAGTATTGTTTATTGGCATATATATAATTTTTAGATGTGTTTTTAAAGTATTGACTAAAAATTGGGTACTTTCAAAATTTTTGAGGTTGTAATTATTGATGCATTCATACATTTTTGAGTATCTAGCAAGTTTTGTTTTGATATTGTTAAGGTAAGCTGAGACTAAAAACATGACCTGTGAGTCTATACTTGATTGTGGATGTAATTGCCATGTGTGTTGTGAGCTTATTTTGCTGCATTCATACATCTTGTATGGACCAAGAACTTTCCTTTTTACTCTTAAAATTGGTTTGGTGATGTGGTGGATATGGAAAGGATCTTAGGCCTTTGTTATTTGAGTAAAACCACTTTTCGCCTAAATGATCCACCAGATGAGTGAGTGAATCCCTTGTTCCAAACTTTTGAGCTTCCCATGTACTCATTTTCTCTTGATACCTTGATAGCTTAACCTCGTTTGATGAAATACCTTAACATTGACCCTGAACTATCCTTGAACATGTGAACCTTGATTGAGGCCAAAGGCCTAAGTTGAGGGTGGCTGCAGTTGGTGGCCCTAGTTTGAGGCATAATGTTGTGTACTTCACTTGAGGCTAAAAAGCCTAAGTTGAGGATGTCCCTTATTGTGGTAAAGTAATAGTAATATGGTGGTTAGTTGGGAAATTAGGAAAGAAATGAACAAGATAAAACGAGTGAAGAAAAAGAAAAGAAAAGTGCTTGAGTTGAAATTGTTTTTAGCAAAAATGAGTTCAAAATCGAGGTACAGCTGAAAAAGAGAAAGAAAGCATTTGAGAAAAGTTCAAAACAGGAGAATAAGGATGGATTGAGTAAAAAGGGTTGCATCATGAAAGCAAAATATGTTGGTAAACATGCTTCAAGGATAGCTTTTAGACACTACTTTCCCAAAATACCATAACAAAGCACCCTGAACCTATGTTACAAGTCTATAAGTCCTAAAGTGATCCAAATCCACTTTATCACCAATCTAGAAGATGAGTATAGAGGAAAGCCTATGGTGCAGTCAATATGCATAGTTGTGAGAGTGAGAATGCTTCCTCTGTCCCTGAATTCTAAATGCTTTTGAGTGAGTATGAGGGACTTCTTTCCAGTGAGGGCATTTGCACTACTTGAGTAGCATATGACTACACCAATGATTGTGGATGGTTGATGCTCCTTAGCTTACCATAGTTGGTTGTCAAGTATCTCATTGTGTTCTTGTTTGCTTAATAACTCTGTAATCCTGTTTTGAAAGTAGTAGTTGGGTACCTGAATCAAAGGAGTTGTTGTATATGCCATCAGTATAGTTGCTATGTATTTCTCTTTTAGGGTGTTGATGTGCTGCCAAAATACAACACATTTGATGCCCAAAATAAGGGATTTTGTGAGTCCTTGATGCGACTTTTTATGCTTTTGATGTGTTTTTGTGTTAATCTAGCAAAAACGTTAGGTTGGCATGATTTTGAAGAAAAGTTGCAGATTTACTGAAGCATAGGCCATATGAGACCACCTACAAGTCGTAGCTCAAGTGAAGGTCACTCTTACGAGGATATCCTACAAGTCGTAAGACACACTATGACTCGTATAGGTGGACTTGTAGCAAGAATGAAAGAGCCAAAATGTTGGACCAAAAAACTGAAGGCCAAGACTACAAGAGGAACTTATGAGTCACAGCTCAAGCAACGACTCGAACCTATGGGTCATACCAGTTTAGTCCAAGATGCCATGAACTTGATATAAGACCCCGACTACGACTCGTCGGTCATTCTACGAGTCGTACCTTTGAGACTTATCAGCTGCCAACTATCTTTTCTATGTAAATTCTAGGGTTATTTTGTAAATACTATATATATTTTAGGTTATGTTTTTAGAAGAGAGTTCGACCAGGAGATATTCTTCGATCACTTTTTGAACCTTTTCTTAGCTTTTTAGAGTAGTTTATTGTTCTCTCTTGGAAAACCCATTTTGGGGGTTGCAAATATTGCCTTGTACTCATTGTTGATCAATCAAGCTTGTGGTGCCTATTTTCTTCATTGTTATCGGTGAAACTCTCATTTATGTCTTGTATGTGCATTTTTGCTTGTTTTGACTTAGCCATGAGTAGCTATGCACCCACAACTTGGGGTTGAGGGAACCATGGGTAACTTGAGATAAGCTAGGTTTATTGCATTTCTATGATTTGGGTTTGCACGTATTATCTACTTCCCTTCATTATGATTGATGTTTGGTTGTGGCCAACACCAAACCCCTCCTACTATCACAATCCCGACCAAGCTAGTGACAAATAGGAAAAGGGAAGTAGATGACAGGATTCGATCGATGTCTTCTTGTCTAATCAACCGAACCTGACCAAGGGGAGGTTGACTGGGACAATTGGTAAAAGTTATTTAGCACACCATGGTTGCCGACCAAGTGCTATGGTGAAATTCGACTTTCACCTTCATAAGAGCGTTGGAAGAACCTAAGTTACTGTCCTGCATGCTAATCTTCAATTATAGTTATGTTACCTAAGGTAATCGAGTGAACGAACCATGGGGAACACAATTCCCAAGTTGTCCCTAAAATTGAGTGTTTTCCCGCATAGTAGTATAGTCATAATTTTACTTTTATTTTTGAATCACAACCCCCCACCCCCCATTTAGAGATTTTTAGTTATTTATGATTGAGACGATTAGTAGTGAAGTTTTGTAGTCAGGCCCTATATTCCCTGTGGATTCAATCTTGACCTTTGGTTAGGTTAATTGCTAACAACGATCACTTTTTTATTGGAGCGTGAACATCAGGACTTGTCAGCTGCAGCTTAGATGAACACCTCATTGCTGTTTTCAAGTCTGATCCATCGACTATGCAGTGTAGCATGTGTTCCTATCGATCCTCACCGGGACCCTCATGTAGAGGCCACACGCACTATGGATCCCAGCCTGATAAAGGCTGATTAGAACCTGGTAGCCTTACCACAAGCAGCTCCTCCAGCTATCCCAAAGCCATTCCCGATAGAGCCTCAAATTCCATGTTCATCTCCAGCTACTACCGGCACTACTCCGGCTACTGTAGAGCTTACACCAACGGTTGAGATAGAGTCTACACCATCCTTCAGCACTCCAGCACTAGTAACATCTACTTTACAGGTTGACCCTCTTTTCTCTACTATTGCGTTTCAGGCTTTTTTACGCAGGGTGGCTGTAGTAGAGGGCAGGCTATGTGTGTTATCATCACGAGTTCGGCCATTGATTGATCAGACTATTCGGGACTCTGAGGAGAGGATAAAGGCATTAACCCGAGACTTGGTTGATGAGAGTCTGAGTGGTGGATGCGCGGATCGATGCATTTGAGACTAGAGTCCACAGGAGTCTTGAGGGAGCTAGGGCTACCGATGCAAGTGCGGTTACTGAGGAGTTGGCCAAGTTCAAGGCCGACTTATTACAGTTGTTGGCAGCCCCTGTTCCAGCCCCAGAGGTAGAATTGACTCACTGCCCATCCAAAAGCCTGTGGGATGAGGCCCCTCGAGCATAATGATCCAGGGCCAACCCCAAAGAGGCCGAGACCTGAGGAGGAGACCATACCAGAGGAGATGATGCAGGAGTCACTACTGCTTGCCATTCAGAGATATAGAGAGGAGCATGCCCCACATGGAGAGGGTACCTCAGGAGTGGCTACAACCCAGGTAGTTGAGGAGGAGATACAACCCTAGGACCCTGCAGATCAGCCCGAGACTGGTGCTTGAGCACCATGACGTTTGACCCCTTTTCACCCTGACTCTTATTTTGCTTTATGGATATTTTGTCCTTGTGTTAGACAATATTGTTTTTCTGTTAGTTTTTGGATGTTTTTGTTGGATAATGTTTTTATGTTGGGTTTTGGATATTAGTTTTGTTAATTGTTAGTTTTTAATGTTTACATATCAATGCTATGTTTTCATTTTCTCGTCTTAAGTTTGTGTTTTTAATATGAGACAAAGTATCACGTTTTGGTGGGGTGGTGGAAGTTATGGATTAAGGTGAAGTCTGAGTAGCCTCAAGTCCATAACTTCCCTTATTTTTGATCCCAAAGTTTTCTTGCCGTGTTTCTTTTTCCTTGTGGATGTTTAATTTTCTGTTGAATCGGCATATTTCAAGAAGTGTAGATAATTTGTAAATGCATAGTAATGTTATTTATTAGTATACATATAGTTCTTAACAGTTCTTCAAGTTTTTGGTAAAAATCAGGTACCCTCGAAAATTCTTGGATTGTGGTTATTGATGCATTCATACATTTTGAGTATCTGGCAATGTTTGTTCTGATACTGTGAAGGTAAGCTGAGGCTAGTAGCATGACTTGGGAGACTAGACTTGATTGTGTGTACAATGCCATGTTCGTTGTGAGCTTATTTTGATGCATTCATGTATCATGCATAGACTCAGAACTTGCCCTAGTACTCTAAGACTGGTTTGGTGATTTGGTTGATCTGGAAGTGAGCTTAGTCCTTTGTTCTGATAGTAAGCCCACTTTTGCGTAAATTACCTACCAAGTGAACTAGTGAATCCCTTGTTCCAAATGTTTGAGCTTCTCATGTACTCATTCTTTCTTAACACCTTGCTAACCTTACCTCGTTTGATGAAGTACCTTGATATTTGGCCCTGATCTATCCTAGAACATGTGAACATTAATTGAGGCTAAAAGCCTAAGTTGAGGGTGGCTGCATTGGTAGCCCTGGTTTGAGGCATAGTTATTGTGTACTTCACCTTAGGCTAAATGCCTAAGTGGAGGGTGGCCCTTATTGTGGTAAAGTAACAAAAATAAGATAGTTGGGGTGAAAAGAAAGAAAGTAAATAATCATGAGCCGGGTGTAGAAAAAGAAAAGAAAGAGTGCCTTGAGTTGAAAAGATTGGCAAAAATGAGTTCAAAATGGAGGCACAATTGAAAAGTGAAAGAAAAGCCCACAAAAAGCTTGAAATGGGGGAATAAGGGAGGATTTAGTGAAATTAGATGGGTTGAGAAGGTAAAAGTGTTGGTAAGCATGGTTCAAGGATAGCTTTCAGTCACTAGTTGCCTAAAATACCGAATCCCCCTGAACCTATGTTACAAGCGCTTAAGTGCTAAAGTGATCCAAATCCACTTGGTCACCAAGCCAAAAGATGAGTGTAGGGGCAAGCTTATGGTGTTAGTCATTGTGCATGAATTTCAATTATGAGAGTGATAATGATTCCTCAGTTCCTGAATTTTGAATGTTTTTGAGTGAGCATAAGGGACTTCTTTCTAGTGAGGGCATTTGCACTACTTGAGTAGAATATGACTAAACCAGTGATTATGGATGGTTGATGCTCCTTAGCTTATCATAGTTGGATTTCAGGTATGTCATTTTGTTCTTGTTTTGCTTAACAACTTTGAAATCCTGTTTTCAAAATGGTAGCAGGGTACATAAATCAGAGGAGATGATGTATGTGCCATTAGTGTAGTTGCTATGTATTTCTCTTTGTCTGCATAGATTGAGTTGTTGCTTGAGGACAAGCAACAATTCTAAATTGAGGGTGTCGATGTGCTGTCAAAATACAACACATTTGGTGCTTGAAACAAGGGATTTTGTTAGTTCTTAAAGCGACTTTTTATGGTTTTGATGTGTTTTTGTGTTAATCTTGCAGAAAAGTTAGGTTTGACATGACTTTAAAGAAAAATTGCAGATTTTTCTGAAGCATAGCACATACGAGTCCACCTACGAGTCGTAGGGTGTGTCATAGCATGAAGCAGAGATCAAAATTCAGAAATCTGCCAAGTGAAGGTCGCTCCTACATGAATATCAAACGAGTCATAAGACACATTACGATTCGTATAGGTGGACTCGTTGCAAGAATCAGAGGGCCAAACTGTTGGACCAAACCTGAAGACCAAGACTAGGAGACGAATATATGAGACGTAGCCCAAGCAACGACTTGTACCAAAGGGTCGTACTAGTTGAGTCCAAGATGCCAAAAACCTGATATGAGACCCGATTATGACTCATAGGTCACCCTACGAGTCGTATCTGTGAGGCGTACCAGTTTCCAGTTGTCTTTTAGGCATAATTTTTAGGGTTTATTTGTATACACTATAAATACTTTAAGTTAGGTTTTCATTTGATATCATACATATTATAGACTTAGAAAATTTCTTTTGAATTTTCTCTCAAGAATATCTTAGTTTTTCACCTTAGTTTATTATATCCTCTTGGAAAACTCATTTTGGGGATTGCAAATCTTGTGCTATACACTTTGGATATCTATCAAGCTTGTGAGTTTGCAACTTGTGGTGTCTGCACTTTTCATTGTGTTGGAAAAACTCTCAACTATGTCTATTATTTGTATTTTTGTGTGTTTTTCCTTAGCTATGAGAGCTAACCACCCATAACTTGGGGTTGTGGGAACCATGGGTAGTTGACTTGAGATGACCTAGGTTTCTTGCATTTCTATGGTTGCGGTTTTGCATGTATTATCTATTTTCCCTCATTATTATTGTTGTTTGGTGGTGGCTAACACCAAACTCCAAGGTAGTGATGAATAGGAAAATGGAAGTAGATGACAGAATTTGATTGATGTGTTCTCGTCGAATCAACCAAGCCTGACCAAAGGGGGGCTGAGTGGGACAATAGGTAATGGTTAATTTGCACACCATGGTTGCCGACCTTGTGCCAAGGGTGAAATTCGACCTTCACCTTCACAACAGGGTAGGAAGAACCTAACTTACCATCCTGCATGCAAATCACCAATTGTAGTTATGTTATCTAGGGTAATCGAGTCGATGCACCATGTGGAACACAATTCCGAATTTGTCCTCAAAATTGAGTGTTTTCTCACGTTATTGTTAGTGTTCTTTTTTAATCACAACCCCCCACCATTTAGAGATTTTAGTTATTGATGCTTGAAATGATTAGTAGTGAAGTCTTATAGTCAAGTCATGTATTCCCTATGGATTCGACCCTAACTTTTTGTTAGGTTAATTGCTGACAACGATCGATTTCTTATTGGAGCGTGAACTTTAGATGTCATCATATCCTCAGATATATATTAACCCACCAACCTTTCGCTCGTGATTCTATTAGCCTGCTATAATTGAGAGGTTTCTTCCCCTTGGGGAAGAGAATGCTGGATTGTGGCTTCATAAGGGGCGTAGAACACCCACCAGAATAAGGGAGTACAGACCAAGACACTCTATTAACCACATGAGCCCATAACGAATCATCATTTCCTATAGATCGGGGACATGGCTAAGTCCATCTTCTATCACCTTGGGCTCCTCATAGATAGTATAGGTAGGCTTCCCGCTCTTTGGGCTGCATACCCTCTCTGAAGATCTCATCCATGCCCTCAATGCACCACTGGTAGGCATCTGGTGCTGATGATGAAGATGGTGTGACAGAGGACTCAACATCTCCTCTATCCTCAAAGACCTTCTCAGAAAAAGACTCCTCTCCTGATGGACTCATCTGTTGCATACTGCTACATTCATCACTACCTTCCTCTTCAGACTAGGAAGGACTATCAACTGGAGCTTTAGTATGCCCAACTTTGGCTGCTCTTCTACTCTGTGGTACAAAAGCCGCTGGGTCTGGTGTGACATCGAGAATCTCTAATGACCCACTCAGCTGAGGGGTCTGCTCATCACTCGAATGCTCGTCATCTGAAGGTTCATGCCTAAGCTTTCTCCTCAGAGCCTCAATCTCAGCACTTCTATCATTTGGGGCCATAATACCTGAAATATAGATAGAAACGTACCATGGTTAGCCCCAAGAAAGAAGAAATTGAATACAAAAATTATCTGAGTATAGTAGCAAAAAAGCTCTACAAAAGCCCCTTTACGAGTTATAATGAACACTACGAATCATAAGTTACTCTCGTGGACCAGAAGTTCAAAAAAATTTTTGTCACTAAAAAAGTCTACGAGACTAGGTACGACTCGTAAAGTGGCTTATGAGTCATAGACTAGGGTCCTAAAGAACTCTAGTGAATAGTTAAGGACAGGCAGGGATCTACGAGTCGTAAAGTGATCTACAACTCATAAAAGGTCTCATCTGATGGAAACTCAGAAACATCAAGTTTCTGGAATTCTACATGAAACACCCCTCACTTGCTTCGAAATGCCCCATAATCATGATTTTCATATATCTCAAACTCTATGCATGATTTTAGAAATCTGACTTCATATTCTTTCAAAATTAAGTGGGGAATGGGCATAACCTGGATTTTAGAAGACCTGTACCAAAAACTAATTTTCAATAATTTTACGATTTTCTATGGTTTTTCGCCCCCAGGCTGCAACGCACCTAGGGCACGGCACTGTGTAATTTTATTTCCATGTCTAGTTTGTGTCATGCCTATGGTGCGGACCAGTGTATGTTTTTCCTCAGTTTTCTTATTTCATCCAAGGGAATTGGTGTAGTAGCCCCATGCTCATTTGAGCATGAAATCTTCCATAATTAGCCATTTTTAACTCTAGAACTCACATAACCCTTAAGTTCATTTCAAGAAATTCAAGGTTTAAGGTATGTGGGTCTTCATCCATGGGTCCTTTTCTCCATGGAGCCCAACCTTCTTATTTGTGGAAATTGCATGATTTCAAGTTATATTACCTATGGATATCTCTTATTATGAAATACCAACATAAATTTTGGTGGGGTTTTATCAAGTATTGATTGATTATACATGAATATCTATTTTAAGCTTATTCCTTGAATTGATTTAGTTTATTGAGACTATGCATGATTTAATCTATGAAACTATGAATTATAATGAGCTTTGTGATGAATTTCAAGATACCGTAAATGAGGGTTTTATTACAATATTGGTCGGTTAATATTGAATTGATTTTACTCTCCTTGTTATACTCTTGAGTTGTATGATTTTGAACAAGCATCATGAACCCAACATGTGTTTGATGAATTTACATGACAAGAATTCTTAAGTTGTTTATGAACTACTTCATGATTTACAAGTCAAGCGACTTTTTGATGATTAAGGGCTTTAAAGCATGTATTGAGTTCATGAAAAGTATCTATGATTTTATAAGTATCAAGTTGAGCCCTATTTCAAGATTCTAACCTATTGTAAGCCATTCATGTCAAGGAAAGGGATCATGTATGTTTATTATTTACTCTCATGCTCAAGTTAGATTCACCGGTAGAGTTCAAACATGTAATGAGCTACTCATGTCAATTTATCATGTCTCTTACAATTTATTTTTGTTATGATTAAAGTATGATAATTTCAAGTATTCTGTGGGATTAGACTTAGCACCGATTGAGACTTAATACGAGGGATCGACACAACGGGTCCTTATATAAAGTCTTTAGTCTCTAAACTATGCGACACGATAGGATGATATATTTTACCCTTTCTATACTAGTGGGTCCATCTAGTTCATTTCATCATGTTTGGTTTGCCTTGGCAAGTAGACCACACTTCGTTGTGGGGTGTCATGCCCGGTCACCTGTACCGAGGGGATGTCATGCCTTGGATTCCAAGTTGTATCTGCTTGGTCTATGCCAGTTGAGTCTCTTCCCACATATATATGGAACATTATGCAAGTTAAATGTTTTACAGGCGTGTTTTACTACAAGCATTGATCATGCATGTCATATTGAGATTATATAGTTATTGATTATGATTGTGCACTTTAAATATTATGGCTTATGTCTTTGATGCATTGTACCCGGTATACTTAGTACATTCCAAGTACTAACACATACTGTATGCTTATATGGTATCACCACATAGGGACCGGAGCTCCTTTCGATTGTCCTCCTCCACCTGGCTAGTTTAGTTCTTTAACGAAAACTTTGGTGAGTCCTCAAATCCGAGGACAATATCTGTGTTACTCATGCTATGTTGCGACTTCTTTTTATTTATGTTGAATACTTGTTATCATGAGGGTGAGCCCGAAGTGTCTTGGAACCCACTCCATTCTAATGTAGAGGTATTGTTGGATACTATGTTGTATATGCTTTGAGCTCAAATCTTCTTATGCTTTTATGATTATCTAAAGCTTCCCTTAGGCCTACTTCCCTTTCGAATATTTGACTCTTGATATTGACTTATTTTGCTTCCGCAACCAAGGATGTGTACATGATATCCTAAGAGACTTGTTTGGGTTGTCTTCGGACTTCCCATTCGCCTTGTCACGTCGAGGCCCTAGGCTTGGTTATGACACTACATGAGGGTCAATTATGACTGGTAGATTGCTCTACGAGTCATATAAGACATTCGTGGGCTAGAAATCTCAATCGACTAAGTTTCTAAGTCCACCAGATGGAACCCAAAAGAAATTTTTAACAACTATTTCTACCAGCATCGAAGCAAGAATATAAGTACTCAACGATTTCAATCATAAAACCCTAAAACCAACAATTTCAACATATATTTACCCCATTGAAAATGGTTAAACATGAATAAACCTATGGTTCCGACCTTTCCTATTGGACTTACACAAAATCATGTACCCATGCTAACACCTATCAATTCATCAAGCACAAACCATTTAACATCATCCAATAACAAACAAGTTAGATGATTTAATGGGCACAACAACTAACACTCACAAGTCCACAATATGTAATTCTGGATTTAATTGATCACTTAAACCAAGGGCAACCGTACTTCATATAATCATAATTCAAATTTACATAAAGGTTACATGCCTAAACACGAAACCTATCATAATCAACAAACTGATCAATTAAGAACAAGGCAAGTTAAGGATCAAAATTAAACCAACTTACTAAAAGTGGAGATTAACTTGAAGAGAAGAGAGGTGGTGAATAAGAACAAACCCTAAGGTAGCCAGAAATCTTGCCAGAAAATTGAGCGCCTGTGGTCAAAATCAGATGGAAAGGGAAAATTTGGGTAAGTATGGTAAATTTAGGTCAAATAGGGGTCAAAATAATTTGACCCCTCCTTTTATATTTTTATTGGGTCAACTGATTAAATTATTGGGCCTGGGTCTAAGAAACCTTGATTATGAGTCATTGATGGATCTACGACTCGTAAGTAATGCTTTCGTGGAACCCTCAACACTTAGCAAAATTTCAGAAACTTACTTGAGGTCCACGAACCCCATTCACGACTCATAGTTTGATCTACAATTCATAAAATTGGCTTGTGGATTGGAGTGCACAATTTTCCTGCTTCACTAGAAATCTCTACGAGATGGGGTATGAGTCATAGACTGCTCTGCGACTCATAAACCCAGTCGTAGTAACGTGGCTTGATGCTTTTCTTAGACAAATTTGCTGACTTAGTCTTGTACCTGTATACTCTTCATGAAATACATAATTACCCAATATGCAACTAACCCAATGTCAAAAATTGAAATCAAAACAAACAAAAACAACTACATAAAATCTAAAAACTGAAAAATGAATCAATAACTATATAATAACATCAAAAATCTTGGGTTGCCTCCCAAGCAGCACTTAATTTATTATCGTGGCACAACTTAGCTAGCTTGAGTAATCAGACTTCCTCAGGCTCCAATGTATCCTTATCACCAAACTTTGCCTTCTTCTTGATGCTTGTCATCATGTCTCTCTGAATCTGATCCAGTTTCGTGGACACAAGTCCAAACTGACTATTGAGCTATTGAATTGACACAGAGTGTTGGTCGACTCTAAGGTTTATCTTGGTAATGTTAGAATTAATCTCCGTCATTATCTAATCTTGAGAATCTGCCTCTCTAACAACTGGTTAAGCATCCCCTTAATCCTGGAGTTCCCATTTTGCATATACTGATTGTGTGGGGGTACATAACAACTATTTATGTTGTTGACCTTCCAATCCCCCTGTTTCATGAGTATCTCCACATTAACTCTATTTTGATCAAGCATACTAAGGATATCTGCATTTATTTTTGCTTGGTTGGAACTCATGTCAACAGTGCTTGCACAATTTACTGGGGGTCTATTCCTAGGCATCCACACTTGTTTGGATTTAACTACCGTGTTCATGTGCTCAAAAATTTCTGCAAATGGTTGTTCTACAAAAAGTCCTCCTAGGAGGGCATCATCACATGCTTGACTATTAGTATCTAGAGCTTGGTAGCCACCAAGACACTCCCCAAAATCTCATGGTCTGGTGCATTCATCGAGCATCTAATGAATTGCTCCTATGTCACGACCCAAACTAGGGCCTAAATGTGATACGACGAATAGGGAAACCCGAAGGAACCCCATACAAGCCACTAAAAATATCATTACACATCCTTGGTTACGGAAGCAATTGAATATAGTACAAGAGTAGAAATAAGGGCATAGGGACTAAGGGAAAACCTTCGTTTCATAAAATCATGAAGAGATTTAAAGAAAGTTAAACTTATAGCATCATCACATACTGGTCCAACAACACCTCTAAACGTAGAACTTAGCGGGGGCCAAGACAAGCAACCGGGCTCACCGTCATACTAATGATAATAGGTAATCCAAATATACAAGGTATAGTCTAAGAATAAGCACTAGAGAAGATAGATATTGTCCTCGGACTTGAGGACTCACCAAAAGCTAACTTGAACAAGTCTATCCACATGGAGGAGAATCAATAGGAGCTTCGATTCCTACATGGTAATATCACATAGCCATAGAGTATGCGATAGTACATTTGAATGTACTAAGTATGTAGGGTACAATGCAACAATATTTAGGCAACATAGGCAAAGTGCAATATCATAGGTAATAGATAGCATAATAATAATATGACATGTATGAAGGATGCTTGAAGTAAAACATGCTTATATAAAACATAATACATGTGTAGGGAGATACCATTATTAGTGAATATCCAAGGCATATCACTTCTTTGGAGAGGCAAATAAGGTATAAACCCCTCCATGTGGTTGGTGGGGTACAAACCCCCTAATATAGTTGATGAGGTTCAAACTCTCCAACATGGTTATCAAGGTACAAACCCCTCGACATGGTTGTACGGGCCTACCACCTCCCGAGTGAGGCTTGGTCAATTCCTAACACTATAGACATAAGATAATATATATACATTCTTTTCATCATCATATAGTCATTCAACTCATAAGACATGCATTGGACCTTCAATTCCTCAAGAAATCATAGCCAGATATTTTATCAAATACTTGGCGGGTGTGTAATGCTAGTATAAAACCATACAATTCAAAAGTGAAATCATGCAAGAAAACTTGAAGTAAAATACCTCACCAATACTTGGTAATACCGTCTTGCAAAATACATTGAAACCCCTCATCAAATCCCAAGAGAGATCATAGTTCTGAAGCTTAAAACATGTATAATCAAAATAGGTAAATCATCTCATGGTATAGACTTAAAAATGAGTAATCATGTATTTTCAACCAAACTTTCATATAATCCCAATAGAGTATATGATCATAATCTCTAATGAATAATACCCAAAAGCAACACAACTTGGAAACATGTAATTTTCATAGAAATGGAAGATTGGGCTTCATGGGTGAAAGGTACCCATGAATGAAACCCACATACCTTTGACCTTAAATTTCTTGAAATTAAGTTGTGAAAGACTTGAAGTTTGGATGTGGGTCTTGGAATCCAAAGCTTGCTCTTGAGTTTACTTGAATTTGTATTGGGCTATGATGGAGGCTCTTGAGAGAATTTGAGAGTGTATTCTAATTGAGAGGAGTAACTTTGATCTTTAGGAATAGGATTTAGGTCTTAGGATGTTTTAAGGTAGCATAGGAATCCCCAAAAGACCAATAGAAATGACTAAATTTATGGAATGCCATTAATGAATTGAAATTTGGCAAAACCCGTATTTACCCCTACACATATGAGATTAATGAAAATGGGCATAACTTCTTCATCTGCACACTAAATAAGGTGAAACAAAGTGCATTGGAAACATAATTCAAAGATCTTCGATTTGGCAAGTTGTGGGATACCCAGTTCTTTTTGTGCAAGAGATATTCCCCTTTAAAGTTGACCCTCCTACCGATACTTATGCAAAACTTAGCCAACGGAAATTCCTTTGAACTTGGCTTGATGTAGGGGACCCATGATGGTCCTGAAAAACATATATAATCTTGAATTAGATTTTAATGAGAGCATGAAATTTGAATGAGTTTGTTGAGATCCAGAAGTGAGTTTGGGACACTTGAATTGGGTGAAATATTTGTACAAGTCTTTGAGAGAGGATTGGGAATTTTGTGTATGATATACAAGTGAAATATGCTAAGTATAGGTATTTTCACATATGGAAAGACTTATGCCCAAGAACCAAAAGCATTGGACCAGAACAAGAAGACTAACAAAAAAATAAGGCACTTCGCGCCCCTGGAGCATCCGCCTAGACACTGGAAATTGCTCACTTAAAAATTTGAATTTTGATATGGTTACTCTAAAATCGGGGGGTTAGAACCATCTCCCACTTAATTTTTCTCCCTGAGAAAAAATATGAAGTCAGATTATTGATATCACGCACATATTTTGAGATATATGGGTAGTATGATTCCAGACACTTCCGAGGCACATTTTCGTGTACTTTTTTTTGGGGTCGTTTCATCCCATGTATCAAGGGTTGAATCATCTAGGAATTGCTTGAAGTCATTTCTCCGACCCTCCACATTGAGCCCGTTTGGTTGAGACGACTCCAAAAAGTGCCCGAAAATGTGTCTTAGAAGTCTCCGAAATCGTAATTTCCTTATATCTAAAAATTCATTCATTATTTCAAATATTCGACTTTATATTCTTGTTCAGGAGGCAAAATTGAGTGAGACTGCGCAAAGTTTCCTCCTGTTATATGAGTTACTACCCCTTGATCACTTACACTACCCCAAACATCTGACTGCATTTTTCAACTGAAATAAAATATTACTACCGAAATGGAACTGTACATCCAGAATATTCCTAAGAAGACATGATATCTAACTTGAATTTTAGATCAACCGTATCAAAATTTGAAAATCACAAAAAAAGTGATTTAGGAGGGTCAACTTTAAAGGGGCATATCTCTTAGCACACAAAAACCTGGGTGGCCCATGACCTACCTAATTAAAGCTCTGTGAATTCCAAACTTGGTTTCACCTCATTCTGAGTTCTTTGAAGAATTTATGTCCATTTTTGTAGAAATCGTATGTGCAGAAATGCAAATTTTGGTGAGTAATCTATGTCACAGATGCGATGTGGTGCAGTGTTATTTTTGTCCGGTTTTTTTGACTTCGGTCCAAGACTTTCAAGTCTTGGGACTAAGGGTTCCCATACTTGAAATTACCTATACTTAGCCTTATGTAACCCTCATATCATCCTAAATATTCCCGAATATCCTCTCAAACACTTAGACTCATACTTCACCCTAAATTCAAGGCCAATATTAAGGATTTTTTAAAAATTATCATTCTGACGTACTTGGTTTCACCTCACTTCGTGTTTGGATGAAGAATTTATGCCCGTTTTCGTAGAACTCGTATGTGCAGAAAGGCAAAATTTCGGCAGTGTTATTTTGGTCCTGTTTTTTTGACATCGGTCCAAGACTTCCAAGTCTTTTGCCTAAGGGTTCCCATACTTGAAAGTACCTATATAAGCCTTATTTCACCCTTATATCGTCCTAAACATTCCCCAATATCCTCTCAAAGACTTAGACTCATATTTCACCCTATATTTAAATACCAAAACTCAAGGCCAATCTTAAGGATTTCATTCAAGCTTCAAGTCTCCATCTCAAATCTTCACCAAGTTCATCTCCAAAGCTAAGGTATGTGGGTTTCTTTCATGGGTTCCTTTCACCCATGACGCACAAGCCTCCTTTTACTCAAACTTCATAATTTAAAGTTGATTTACAAATGGGTCTTGCATATTATGAAATTTACTGCACACTATGTTAAAGCTATGTAAAGTTGTGACTGTTTTGTTATGTTTTGACCTATAAATCTTGGATCTATTGTAAGATTTGATGAATGGTTTTGATGTATATTGCTTGAGGGTGTTGCAAGGTGTTGATTGATTGTTTTACAATAGATTTTCTTGCATGATTTTATCTCTATATTTCATGGTTTTATACTAGCATTACACACCCTCTAAGTGTTTGATAAAATGTTCGGATGTGGTTTCTTGAAGAAAGCATGTCTTATGAGTTGAATGACTTTATGATGATGAAGGGAATGTTTATATGAGCTATGTTTATGAGAAGTATCTGTGCTATTCTAGGATGACTGCCTTGGTGGAGGTTGTGATGTCCAATAACCATTGTTGAGGGTTTGATACCTTGACCACCTAATTGGAGGGTGTGATGTCCATTAACCGGCAAGGGGTTGATACCTTAGACAACTAAATGGAGTGTGGGATGTCCATCAACCGGTAAGGGGTTGATACCTTACCTACCTAAATGGAGAGTGGGATGTCCATTAACCGCAAAGGGTTGATACCTTGGCCATCTAAATGGAGGGTGGGATGTCCATTAACCGGCAAGGGGTTGATGCCTTGGCCACCTAAATGGAGGGTGGGATTTCCATTAACCATACTTGAGGGGTTGATACCTTGGCCACCTTGATGGAGGGTATGATGTTCATCTACCGATTAAGGGGTATATACCTTGATCATCCTCCAAGGGGGTGCCAAACCTTGGATTCTAAGTACTAGTTTCTTGGTTTATGATGATAGTCTCCTTCTACCTATGTTTTATGATTTATATAAGCATGATTTTACTTCAAGCATCATTCATGCATGTTATATTGTCACTATTCTATCCATTGTCTATCTTTATGCATTTCGATTATGTTTCCTATCTCTTGTTTTGCATTGTATTTTACATACTTAGTACATTCAAACATACTAACGCATACTCTATACCTACATGATATTATCATATAGGAACCGAAGCTCCATTTGGTAATCATTCTCCTCCACATGGCTAGTGGCTTCCATTCAAGCTAGTTGGTGAGTCCTCATGTCCGAGGGAAATATCTATGTTCTTATGCTATGTATTGAGGACTATCTCTCGTTTGGTCTACTTTGACTATGAGGGTGAGCCCAGTTGCTTGTCTTGGCCCCCGCTATGTTCTATGTTAGAGGTGTTGTTGGACAAATACGTATTATGCTTGAGCTTTGACTCACTTATGTTATTCAAGCTATTTAACTATGAGTCTCTCCCTCATAGTCTCCAATTTTCCCTTGTTATGTTTCTTACGATGACCTGTCTTGCTTCTGCGACCAAGGATGTGTGATGATATGCTTTGAGGTTGTTTGGGGTTCTTTTGGGTTCCCCATTTGCCGGCCATGTCTAGGCCCTATGCTTGGGTCATGACATTGGTTGGATGAAGTACCTTGCTAAGAAGATCCTCTGCAATTCTATCCACTTGGTAACCGAGCCTTGCGGAAGCTCAGATAGCGATAATGCAGCATTGCCTATGAGAGACAATGGGAAGACATGTAGTCCCACAAAATGCATAGACAAATTCTATTTCCCAATCATATTCTTAAAAACAAATGCCACATTGTACAAGTGGCTATATGGATCCTCCTATGGTAACCCCGCAAATAACCCATAGTTCTGCAGCATCTGAAGTAACCCATTAGAGACTGTGAACTTTGTGTCTGCCAGTAGTGGTGGCAACAAAATAGCTCCAGTCACATCCATATGCATAGGGTTCAACCTGTACCATTTCCACTGGTAAGCATTGGCATTGAACTCCCAAGGTTGTGGTATATCCTCCAAAAGAGGTGGGTTCTCAATCTTATCATCATCATTATTATCCCGCTTCAAAGTTGTATTGGCCGCGTTGTTGGCATTTACTTAGGCCATTCTTCTTAGAATTCTATAGATCTCTGGATCAAGTAGAGTAAAGGGATTTCCTTGATGTCGAGTGTTGGGCATACACTACTCGTATACCTTCCAAAGAAACAAAAACCAAAAAAAGTAAAACAAGGGGAACTAAGGATTAACACTCGAATTATAATTACTAGTGAATTCAACTAAGTCTAGCTGTATTCCCTAGTAACAACCCCAAAATCTTTGATTTCACCCAAGTTACACCTCCTTTTTAGAGGAGAAAACAATCGTTGTAAGGATATAAAACTAACCCAGGTTAGGGTCAAACCCAAGGGAATACGTAGACTCAAGATAAACTCACCAAAAAAAGAATTCAAGTAGCTAACCAACTCAATTCCCTAAAGGGGAGGGGGTTGTAATAATCATACAAAAGTAAACTAAACTAACTATCATGAGAGACAATCAATAATAGAGAGCAACTAGGGTATCATGTTCCCCATGATTTACCCAACTTAGTATCACCGGATAACCCAATTCTTGTCTGGTGTATAATATGCAGGACAGTAATTTAAGTTCACCAAGCACTTTGGTCAAAGGTGGGAGGAGAATTTCACTATGTGACTTGGCCCATCTCCGTAGTGTGCAATACTAACCATTACCTATAAGTCCTAGTCAAACTCCCCTTGGCCGAGTTCGATTGATTAGACGATAACACATCATCGAATCCTGTTAATCAATCTCTTTTCCTATTCATTACTACCTTGGTCCAGTCAGTAACACTAGATGGGTTCTAATGTTGGCAACCATTAGAAAATATGAAAAATGAAGACAATTGATTAATACATGCATATACCCATTCCAAGAATTTCAAATTATCTCGGTTTACTAAGTTAGCTCTTTATGGTTCCCATGACCTTAGTTGTGGATTTAGCTACTCATGCTATGGGTAGATGATGAAATTATGAGTTGAGAAAACATAATTAAACACTTACCCAATTGAATGAAGATCAAGCAAATCCAAGAAGAATGAGAATCAAAATCTTCAAGATCAAATTTACCCACAAGTATCTTTTCACTATCTTCTCTCAAGTATTAGGTTCTCCAAGAACAAATGCTAAAAGAACTGAATAATGACGTCAGTGTCAACCACAACTTGGCAATTATTGTCCAGTGCTTGATAGAAGATCTCCACCAAGGAATTATCACTAATTTTATGGTCCTGAACACTCCTTAAGCACTTTGTAAATCTCTCACACAGGGTACTAATTGAATCACCAAGAAATTGCTCGTAGCTGTTGATCTGATCCTTTAACTTCAACTTCTTCGACCTTAGAAAAAACCTCTCCAATAGGCCTTTTTCATTTCAAACCAAGTGGTGATAGAACTCTATAGGAGTTAAGATCACCATATTTTCCCTTAACCTATGAGAGATAATGGGAAGACACGGAACCCAATGACATCCATGGACAAATTTTGGTTTCCAATCATACTCTTGCGGACAAAGACAACACTGTTTTGATGATTTGTAGATACTCTGATAGTAAGCCCATGAACAACCCTCTATTCTGCAACACTTGTAACAACCCACTCGAAACAACAAATTTTGTGTCATTCGGTAAATGAGGTAACACAATAGCTCCGGTGACATCCACCACCATAGGGTCAAGCCTATATAGATTCCATATATTAGTAATAGCTTGAAGATCTTATAGTGGTGGATTTATATCTCAAGTGGTGGTGGCTTATCACTATTCAAATATTGTTCATGATTTGCAGGATTATTTGCAGCATTGTCCTAGGTCAAATAGAGTCAATGGATTGCACCAACTATGAGTACTGGGCATACACTATATTTGTATGCTGAAACCAAATAGAAACAATAGAAAATGTAATGGTGCAAAAATTTTGATGTCCCCCAAACTAAAACTCTCACTAATGGTATAAGCGGTCACTGTCAAAATATAAAACTTAACCGTGGTCAGGGTCGATCCCATAGCGACAAAGGTCTACACCAAGAGTAACTTTGAGCAATTAGGATAAACTAATCTACTTATCTCCTAAAGGGAGTGTTTGCAAAATACAATGATTAACCCTAAACTAGGGTATTTTGTTCCCTATGAATTCCTAACTCAATATAGTCAGATAATCACAACCTTTTCTAGTGTGTAGCATATAAAACTGGTAAGTTATGTTTACCTAATACTTTGATCCATGCAAGAGGTAAATTTCACTACGTGACTTAATCTGTCCCTGCATGATTGCATTACTAACCCTTACCTTTTGTTTTAGTACAACCATCCCTTGATCCGGTTAGATTGATTAGATGAGAGGGATCACATCAAATCCTGTCAGTGATCCCTTGTCCTATTCATTACCCCCTTGATCAAATAAGTAAGAATTAGGTGAGATCTAATGTTGTCCATAATTAAAAAGCATTTTCACTAAAAATATAATTAATGCACGTATGCACACTTTCAAAGAAATATGGATTACCCCATTTTACTTCGTTAGTTCTTCATGGTTCTCACAATCCTAGTTGTGGATTTAGCTATGCATGATCATTGTAGATGAAAGAATCATACTACGGAATTGTATAATTAAACTCTTACAATGATGAATTGAAGAATAACAAATCTTAAATTTTCGCAAGAAATCACAATGTAATAATCCCAATGTGATGTCGAAAACAATCACAAGTAACAAAGTATCAATGTATTGACTGCTTATTGGTTCATCCCCTTTCCAGAAAACCTAAAAAGCCTATTTATAGTAAGTAAAAAGTAAATCAAATACAAAATAGGATAACTAGAATCGGCAACACGGGCGGTCAAGGTTATGGGCCATAGATGGAATCATGGCCCGTACCTGGGCTTCATATCCTGCACTAAACAAAATCCTTCTTTCAATCTAAGAACTCTTTCTATGGGCCGTCTTCTAACTTATGGCTCATAAGGGGTTTCATCTGCCAACTTTCCAAAAAATCCTCAAAATCCTGATCCTCCAAGCATGATTTTATCCACGACCCATCATCTCACTTACGACTCATAAGTGACCTCATCTGCTAACAGTTCAACACTCAACATATTTTTTGATCTTTGATATTCAAACTAACATACGAGTCACAAATGATTCTGCAGCTCATCTGACAACTCATACTTTCAACATCGGAAAATTGACCTTTCCCTAGGTCTGATCCACGAACTTATCCTATGGCTCGTGGAATAAACTACTGCTTGTATAAAGTTTTGTACATCCTATAAAACTTGAATTCTACAAAAATTTGCCCTAAATCATCTCGATTCGTGAAATCCTGACAAAAAACAAACAGAAAAACACATCAAACCTACTAAAATCACTTTGAGAACACACAAAATTCCATGTATTAAGCATAAAAAATTCTGTATTTTAGTAGCATATCACTCAACCATGAGCATTATCTAAAGTTCGTGGGTCAAACCATGGCCTGTAAATGGGCTCGTATAAGGTCAAATTTGTGCAAAAACGGCATTCTCCTAAAACGACTCGCCGAATCCTGAAATCCTATAAAAACAACATAAAACACAATTCAAATCCACTAAAATGGGCTAGAGAACACTCAAAATTCCAAGTTTAAAGCATCAAAATTGTCATATTTTTGCGGCACATCAACACATTTAACTTAAAATTGTTCGTTTTCCTCAAGTGAAAACTCAATCTAACATAAGTAACAACAATAGGCATACATACATCAATTATGTGGTATTCTTCAATTCTCAGTCAATAAAAGATACCCTCAGCAACTTTCAGTGCACAAATCATATATTTATCAAGTTAACATATGTGGATCAATACATGACCATAATTTAAACATATAACGCAATGTACATAACCAACAATCACAAAAATAGCTCAAAGTCAACATTCTTATTTAAGTTCCCTCACAAATAAAGAAGTCCATTCCTTCACACTTTCATATTATCTCACTCAATGCAAGGGACTAGGTAAACAAACTCCCTCTCACAATAGAAATTTGACATAATGTACAATACTTGCCCTTATACTCCAGATTGTGACATTCGACCAGTTAAACTAGGATCACTATAAGAGTTTCTTGGCTTATAATGTAGGCTTGGGGGATAGGTATGATATATTTGGGACATAGTGACTATTTTCTGATGACATTCAAGCCCACCTCACTGTTGAGAATATGGACGATCATTATTAGCCTAATAACCTAATGAGGTGTTGGGGTCAACTCCTAGAGGGAACAATATGGCTATTCGAGTATAGAGGTATTACGTTGAACTAGGCAATTGTAGTATTAAAATGGGGGGGGGGGGAGGAGGGGTTGTTTGTAAAATAAAACTAGCATTCAACTACAAACACTTATAAGATTAGATTTAAAGCAACTAATAGGGAGAAATGTCAAGGGTGTGCGGATATAGGACGAGAGCTAATTAACTAGGTCTAAATACTTGAATGTTTGAGTTAATAATACATGAGTAAGATTGAATATCTAGTAACCCATACTTATATTAAGACAATAAAGTTGTTCCATATAAAGTTGTTACAGCTTCACATGCGAATCACTCAAGGACACATTTGGCCCAAGCAATTATCAGCGAACCCTTTACTTTTCAGCCATTAAACCCAACTTTGTAGCATTCAATTGAAGCCTCGAAAGATTTCGAGCTATGACATTCATTACCCACTATAATCACTCAAATTAATGTAGTTATTGAAGATCTAAAGATAATCCAGAGTTTGCAACCTCAAGATTATAAGTTATACATGGAAATAAGCATGAACTAACTTAAATTAACATCAAAATATTTAAAATATAATCGACCTATCTAATAATTTAAGAACCCATATATCAAATACACACTCCTAACATTAGGGGTTTAGCCACACATGCTTAAAAGTAAGACATGTATACTAATATTAGTAGCCATGGATGTGGGTAAGAGGAATTATAAAGATGCAAGTTGGAATTTCTCCTCCAAATCTCTAGAATTCGCCCAAATCTTAATAATGGAAACCCTTGCACTTGGCCTCCAAGACAGTTCTCTATACTCTCTTAGTACATAATTCCTCTCTCAGGATAATCAGAATCTTAGAATATGTGTAAGATGATGTACAACTTCTATTTATATTCGTGCACATTCTACCTAACTTAACACATGGCTGCACCATTTGGTGGTTATGTTCAGCCATCACCTATCACTTCGACGATGCACCGAATGTGCACTTGACTGCATTTTAATGCATCACTTGAAAGCTCCAGTCTTTGCAACTTTTGGCGACGCCATTGTTCATTGCCGAACATATTCGATGATCCGCTGAATCTCTACCAACATCACTTTTTTATCAGGAACTTAGGGGTTTGGACAGTGCAATATCAGGCAGTCTTAGTTGCACTTTGGCAATACACCAAATGAATTGCGACATCGCTTTTGATCCTATTTCTAGTATTTTTGTTCCATTTCCTTATGTTGAGTATTGCACATCTATGCACTTTTATCCTCATTCCTGGTATAAAACACAAAGGTTAATGAATATATGAGTTATAGTAGAAGCTGAGGACAATATATCTTCACTTATTAAGCTCTAAATGAGTGCAAGCTATAGACTCATCAACACCACCAACTTGTACTTTTGCTTGCCCACATGCAAATCCCATACAAACAATTCCAATGCTCAATGTTAGCGAACAAGGCCATAGGGAGCAACATGAAAAATCCCCCTTTTTAATCAATTCTCGAAGCTTCCACAAACCACTTACACTATTTTAAAGCCTCAAGAGATGGACTAAAGAGTGCTCAAGACCTAGATATGCTTACAATTGATCATGTGGCTCCTAATCACTACCCAAAAACATCATCATTTTCCTTCACACAAAGAAGATCCTATAGACACAAGATTAGGAAATTAATTCCAAGGATCTATTCAATACTCGCTCTCACAATGAGAAATGATATGTAAGCTTCAACCTATAGGTTTGCCTTATTCTCAATTGGTGTTCACTCGACTTCATCTAGCCTAGGATCCCAAAGGACTTTATTAGGGATTTAATGTAGGCTTAAGGACGGGTAGGATAACATATGGGTAATAGTG
Organism: Solanum medicagineum; assembly: GCA_026153255.1. Taxonomy (NCBI): domain Eukaryota; kingdom Viridiplantae; phylum Streptophyta; class Magnoliopsida; order Solanales; family Solanaceae; genus Solanum; species Solanum medicagineum. Next base: position 2,457 of record JAPFFP010054702.1, on the reverse strand, counting down.
GCTCATCCCTCCTTGAACTCTGCACACACTCATTATGCTTATACTTTGTTTGATACACATTCATTTTCTTTTCCAATTGACATCTTTTTGCTTTTGATTCTCAATCCTAGCCATCCCTATTGCAACTATTCTTTAATGATTTTGGAGGGTCCTACTTTTCAAGCAAATTCTTTTTCTTTCATCATCTTTCAATCATCTTTTTCCTCTTTTTGTTTTTCTCATCATGCAAGGACTCCTCTCCTTTCTTTCTTTTGCTTTTTCTTTCCTCAACTTTTAAATGGGAGACACCCCTAACTTTGGCCTTTGGCCACTACTTTCACTAATTGATGTTCAAGGAAGGAATGGTGAGATACAAAAAGGGATTTTCTTTTGAAAAAAAAGGGTCATGTACAGGGTTTCCAAAGAAAGGATCAAGGCTCAAAAAGGGTCACTACGTATTCAAATCAATATCATTGGAGGCTTATATGGTCAATGTGGAGTCCAAAAAACCTACAAAGGTCTAAGGTCTTTTCCTAATCCGAATTCAACCAAGCCACTCCTCAAAACAAACTGGGCAAGTTTTAAATATTACAAACATGCTTTTCAATAATTTCCTGAACTCGCATTGGCAAAATGGATCCGCATTCAAATATTTGCCACACACACTCACAATTCATTACCATCGCATATCCAAGGTCGATACTCACATAGTCAACTCAACATGCATCAAATCCGTTCATGGATTGAACTATAAGATAAAGACTAATCGGTTAGTTGGTACATGCTCCTCAGCCATGGCATCATCCAAATGAAAGATATTGATTATTGATACTCAGATTTGTAAGGATTAGACACATGATAAAACACATTTGCAATGGTGTTTTATGTATGCATGCTTTTATCAACAATTCAAACGACTTTATTCTCAAGCATTCATCCACCAAAACAAAAATGAAATTAAAAGAACTACTTATCTATTACAACCCAAAATAAAAGAATATTTACAAATCACAAAAATAGTCTCAAGTTCCTATCAACAAAAAGTAGAATAAGTACTATCTCATTCAAATCACCAGAATAGAAAAAAAAAACAATAAGTCATCACCAACATCAAGAAATATTGGGACTCCAATTGCTAACCCACTGCTAAAAAGAAAATATTATCCTCAATGTGCATGAACAATATCAATTATGCATAATAAGGAGTGAGAATTAGAATACCCGTAAACACATCTATCCTATTGTGGTAGTGGTGGAGATGAAGAAGTGGTCATAAGGGCATTATTGCCCAAATCTTGCGGTGCACTCTCCAAGTCAATCTATTGCCTCACGAGATCCAACTCACTTTCACCGATGCAAATCATGAAGTGTACCAAAGGGACTTATTAGTCATAGTGGCTACAATATCCTCCTTTAACCACCTTAACTCATCATGCTCCACCTGGTGTGACTCAAATCCCAAGGATTCTTCATTAGTTTTCGAGGAATCTGGTACTGTAACGACCCAAGCCTAGGACCTAGATGAGACATGATAAAAGCAATCCAAAGGGGACCCCAAACAAGCCTCCTAGCATATCATTTACACACCCTTGGTCGCGAAAGCAATTAAGCATCAACAAGAGAGTAAATAAAAGGGATCATGGGACTTAGGGAAGCCTTTAATAGCATATGTCATAAAGAGTCAAATCTCAAACATAATTACATCACTTGTCCAACAACCTCTAGTGTAGATAGGGCGCGGGCCAAGAAACTTCCCGGGATCACCCTCGTATACCAAGAGTTCAATACAAAGAAATGACATAGGCAACTGATAGCATAGCTAGTGTCCCCAAACTTGAGGACTCACCAAAGTTTTATATTCAAGATATCACAACTAGCCACGAGGAGGAAGATCGTGAGGTGCTCCGGTTCATACATGGTAATATCTTGTAGGCATAGAGTATGCGTTAGTACGTTTGAATATAGAAGTATGTAGGATGGTAACAAGAGATAGGAGACATAATCAAAATGCATATACATAAGCAGTAGATAGTATATTAGCAACATGGCATGCATGGTCAATGCTTAAAGTTAAATATGGTTAGATGGAACATAATACATGTGTAGGAAGAGACCACCATCATATTCCAAGAAACTAATACTTGGATTCCAAGGAATATCACTCCCTTTGGAGGTGATTGAGGTATCTACCCCTTAAATTGTAGTACGGGCTTAGCACCCCCTGACAAAGTGGTCAAGGTATATACCCGTCAATATGGTAGTACCGGCCTAGCACCCCCGATAAGGTGGTCAAGGTATATACCCATCAACATGGTAGTATGAGACTAGCACTCCCCATCAAGCTTGTCAAGGTATATACCCCTCAACATGGTAATATGGGCCTAGTACCCCCCAACAAAGTGATTGAGGCATAGCACCCCCTCAACAAGGCGTGGTCAACTTGCGACACTGTAGATACTTTTCAAGAAATCAACAAAT
>JAPFFP010054667.1:0-29114 GCA_026153255.1 Solanum medicagineum | reverse complement strand
GTGATACGAAATCAAGTAACCTTACATACCTCGTCGTCGGACCTTGTTACTATCTCAAGATAACCTTTCCTTCCTTCAAATACTTATCTAAAATATAGTAAGGGATAAAACTACCATTAATAGCCAATATATACACCTTGACATCCCAATCACACAAGAAAACAATACATGGGCAGCAAGCGATTGTTTATAAACCCGAACGTATTCTTCCAACCTCTGCGCCTCTAATCATATTTTCCAACACACATTAGCATGTATACATCATGTATAGCCTATTTTAATGCCACAATAGTCTTACAACAGCCCACAAAGAATACCACATAGCAATTCCACACAATCTAAAAACAGACAGCATAACGTTACTTTCCTTTGCTACCTTTCGACCTTAACAATTCCAAATCGGTTCCAACCTTAACCTCAATGTTCCAGCAATATTTATACATACAACCATCTAAGAATCAGTTTCAGAACAGTGTCAAATCAGTTATTAAAGATGTGAAGCAACAACTTGCTTTCCAACAGTCCACAAGTTCACACGAAGCACATAGTTGTGATATCACATAATGACTCACTTTTGCGGACTGTAAAAGTAGTTAATCAGCCTTTTTACATTGCTGCAACACCAACCTTTGTTTAACACATAAGTAATACTTCATAGTAAATCCATTCAACAAGAGAAAAACCTCTTAATTAACAAGAAAATGGCACAAGAACCATTAACATACAATCTGTCCAGAAATTCCAGCATAGGTGAAATTAACTTGTCTCTTTGGTTTTGATGAACAAACCATACTAGGTGCATAAGGAAGTTTACTTACCTTCAAAGCTAAGATTTATAGCTTCTTTAGGGACCTTTGTGAGGTTGTAAAGCTTGTCTTTCACCTCCTTAAAAGAGAGCAAACAAACACCAAGAAAGCAGATTTTTTTTCTTGTCTATGTTGAAATGAATTGTGGGCTGGTTATCATCCTCCTTTAAAGCCTTAGCTTGGCCGACTTACCCTTGAACATTTGACCATCTTAAGCCACATATTAGTAAGCTTCTTATGCAGCAGCTTGGCCCTTGGACTTGGGCCTAAATGGGTCACCAAGTTGATGGGCTTGGGCTACCTATTTTCCAACTTTTCTTTCACTTAGTTTGGGCCCAATTTGTTGAGTGTTTTGTATTGTCTTTGGGCCCTTTTTAATACCTCTCTTGGGCTGAACATATAGTCCCTTTATTATACTAAAACATGGGCTAAAGTTGCACCCTTAACACGGACTTTATTCGTAATCGAACTTAGACAAATTCGACGTCGAGCCTCGTCTCCGTTTAACTAGCGATTTTGAGCTAAGCAAGCAGGTGACTCACCTGCTAGCTTCTAAGTCCTACAAGCACCTCAATTCTTTTACTTTATTTAAGGCCGTAATCTCCTCAATTTGACACAAAACATGTACACACTCGACCCTTTTAAGCGCTAGACGCACATATAGTCCACTAACACGAGATTCAAGCACTTTTAAAATTTAGCGTCAATTTGTCCAACTATGTCATGTTTCATTTGCATTATACTAGTATTGTAAGGTGTGGGGTGTTACAATCACAATATTGTGATAACAAACATTTTATCAAAATTATACCATAAAACGAAATTGGGCTTACCCATAACATAATTTTTCAAAATATTTCATGTACATGAATGCATATGCTATGAACAATGAGGAAACGACATGGCTAATTAAGACTCCACTTAAAAATCAACATTTATAATATGAAGTTGAAGTGAAAACATATTAATTACATATTTAAATCCATAGTCTAATCTCTCATGCATAAATAATTCAAAAAGGGAACACGCATACTTATAACTTCATAAACCCAAAGTAAATCCTCATATAATGATTTAAATCACATTAAAATAATTAAATAAACACTACCCATGCATCAATAGAATTTTAGGAATCATTATATTCGAATCTCAAATTAAAATAAGTAAAATCCATGTTGATTTTCTTGAAAATAATTTTGGGTCTCCTTGATTGGAAGGGATCAAGGATCAACACACATACACATGAATCTTACTAGCACCCAACCTTCTTCCTAAACTTGTGGTACTACCCTCAACTCACTCACATGCACTACCTCCTTAGAGAACGAACCACGTTATCATTATCATAACCACCATAAAGCTATTAGAGTAGGGACTAAAGATCTTATTCATGAGACTTGTAGGCATAACCGGTGCACTAGTCAAACCAAAGACATGACCTCAAACCCAAAATATCGGAAAGGGACATTCAAGGCCTCATCTACCACCAACAACAACTCTATTACAAAGCAACTTAGGTTCAACACCTCCAATTCTCATAAGATGATAGATGCAACCCCTTAGAGATCAATTGTACCTTATGACAAGAAATAGACATACCTCCCTTGCTACCATTTATCAACCCCCCACTCAAAGACAGACTCATGAGGGGGTCAGATTCTAACTCTACTGGTCCTACCACTAAGGAGATACACATGCATGCAACTATTCCATCCAAAGTACAACATCAAAATCCACTACATCAAATCCAACAAGCTACAAAGCAAGACCTAATGCAATACAAACCCGAATCAACACCTATGAATTTCCTAGCAACAATATACCTAACCAAAAGAATAGACACCAAAGATCCACATAACCACTTGGACATACAATAAGCACCACCATTACCTAAAAGAATAGAGAAGAAATAGTGAAATTGGATTCATCAAAATCAAAACATTTTACTTACCTTCCTTCGCCTTCCTCCTTGAAGTGACATGATCAACTAAAAGAGCAAAGAACATTTGTTAGAGGGGAAAACCCTATCTCTCTTTTAAAGTACGACATAGACCATGATGAAGGGAAACATTTCCTAAAACGTCTCATAGCCTCCTACTCATAGTTGTGGTGCACAACACAACCATGAATAAGACTCTAATCAACGCGGGGTGTTGGACTTCGAGGATCTATCAACCTAGTGCTCTGATACCATCTTTTTCATGACCCAAGCCTAGGGCCTAGACGTGGCTGACGAATGGGGAAGCCAAAGGAACCCCAACAAGCTCATAGCATATCATTACATATCCTTGGCCGCGAAAGCAATATAAAACATCATAAGAAACATGAACAAGGGAAAGTGGGACTAGGGAAGAAAGACAGAGTTTAATACTTAAATAACATAGATGAGTCAAGCTCAAACGTAATACATAACTTTTCCAACAACACCTCTAAATATATATACTTAGGCGGGAGCCAAAACAAAGCAAATGGGATCACCCTCATAGTCAAAATAGCAATAAAAAGGCAGAAATCAATACATTACATAAGAAATAAAGACCAACATCCCTAGAATGGAGGACTCACCAATAAGCTTGAGTGAAATCGTACGAGCCACGTGGATGAGATGCTCAAGCGGGGCTTCGGTTGATACATGGTCATATCATATAGGTTTAAAGTATGCTTTAGTACATTTTAATGTACTAAGTATGTGAGATGCAATGCAACAAGAGATAAGCATCATAATCAAAATGTATAATAATAATAATCAATAGATAGCATGATAACAAAATGACATGTATGACCAATGCTTGCGTAAACCATGGTTTGCAAGTCATTCATCTTACATTGATCATAATATATAAGTGTGGGATGAAACCTCAACCGACATAATATAATACCTTTTGGAGGCGTAACCTTCCTTACGGGAGCCCATCCCTTTTCGGATTAAGTGACCTTCCTTAAGGGAGCCCATCCCTTTTTGGGATTAAGTGGTCTTCCTTACTGGAGCCTGTCCCTTTTTTGATTAAGTGACCTTCCTTATGGGAGCCCGTCCCTTTTGGGATTAAGTGACCTTCCTTACGGGAACCTGTCCCTTTTAATATTAAGTGGTCTTCCTTATAGGAGCCCGTCCTTTTTAGGATTAATTGAACTTCCTTACGGGATCCTATCCCTTTTCGAATTAAGTGGTCTTCCTTACGGGAGCCCGTCCCTTTTCGGATTAAGTGACCTTCCTTATGGGAGCCCATACCTTTTTGGATTAAGTGACCTTCCTTACGGGAGCCCGTCCTTTTTCGAATTAAGTGTCATTCTTTACAGGAGTTCATCCCTTTTCGGATTAAGCATTTCATAGAACTAGCTCATCAAATCATTATATTTCAACCATCAGGAAAGAACTCCTTATTTTCCAAAGAATACAACAAACATAAGAACCCAACAACAACATGCAACACCATAGGTACTTCTCCATGAAAACAACTCATATAGACATCCCTATCATCAGCAAAAAGTCATATATTATACATCATATGCCTACATTCATCTAATCATCATTCCATCGTTATTTCATCATCATATAATCATCATAACATCATTCAACTCATAAGACATGCATTGGACCTTCAATTCATCAAGAAACCACATTCGGACATTTTATCAAATACTTGGGGGATGTAATAGGGGTAAAAGACCATGTAATTTAGAGATGAAATCATATAAGAAAATTTGTAGTAAAACCATAAATCAACACCTTGAAACACCCCCAAGACATTCATATCAAAACCCCTTATCAAATCCAACACTAGATCCAAGATTTATATCTCAATACATGGTAAAACAACCATACTTTGATGAACTAAAATCATTGTGCAGTAAATTTCTTAATATACAAGACCCACATGTAAATTCAACTTTAAATCTTGCAATATTAGTAAAAAAGAGGCTTAGGCACCATGGGTGAAAGGACCCAAATGGTTCAATACCACATACCTTGACTTTGGAGAACCCTTGAAGAAGATTGGAAATTGAGACCTGAAGCTTCAGTGAGATCCTTGATGAAATCCTTAAGATTGGTCTTGAGTTTTGGGACTTGAATTTAGGGTGAAATATGAGTCTAAGTGTTTGAGAGGATATTGGGGAATATTTAAGGTGATATGAGGGTAAAATAAGGCTAAGTTTAGGCATTTTCATGCATGGAGGGTCTAGACCAAAGACTTAGCCTTGGACCCTAACAGAAAATAGGCCAAAATAACACTGGGGCGCGTCGCGCCCCATACATGGATCCTCACTATTTTCAGCGCACTTGAAAAATTCATAAATCGATTCAGTTGCTGTAAAAACAGGGTTAGACCATTTTCCCCCTAATTTAGACCCCTTGAAAAAGAATGTGAAGTCAGATTTTAAAAATAACAAACATATTTTTAGATATATGGGAAACAAGATTCTTGGCACTTCTGAGGCACGTTTTCGGAAACTTTATTTGGGTCGCTTCACACCTATCTAAGAGGGTGATAGGCCTTAGGATGCACTAAGAATGGTCACTCCTTACACATATTTATGATCCATATATTCATGGATTTACTACAAGCATCTTCTATGCATGCCATATAGCTATATGTACTTATTGCTTATGCTTATGCATTTCGATTATGTCACCATCACTTGTTGCATTGTATCCTACATACTTAGTAAATTCAGATGTACTAACGAATACTCTATACTTACATGATGTCACCATGTAGGAACCGGCTTGTTGGTCAGTCTTCTATTTTTGGGACGTTTCTTATGATCTCTTGCCTTGTACTAAGACTATCTTACATTTATTAATGTTTTGACTATGAGGGTGATCTTTGTTGCTTGTCATGGCCCCCGTTCTTATCTATGTAGTAGAGGTATTGTTGGACATGTTATGTATCTATGCGATGAGCCTTGACTCTCTTGTTTCTTAATGATATGATATGGAAGTTTACCCTTAGCCCTCATTCCCTTGCTTATGCGTATCTCTTATTGTCATTCTAATTGCTTCAGCGACCTAGAATGTGTAACAATATGCTGTCAGGCTTGTTTGGGGTTCCTTCGGGTTACCCATTTGCCTGTCATGTCTAGGCCCTAGGTTCGGGGTGTGACAAAGATGGTATCAGAGCACTAGGTTGTTAGATCCTTAGAGTCCAATACACCGCATTGATTAGAGTCTTATTCATGATTGTGTTGTGCACTACAACTCTGAGTAAGAGGCTATGAGATGTTTAGAAAATGTTTCCCTTCTTCATATTCTAAGTCGTTCTATAGAGTTGAAGTAAGTTTTTTTCCCCTAACGATTGTCCTTTGTTATTCTAGATCATGCCTAACACGAAGGGAAGACGGGCCCGCACGCCCGAGGAGTAACCGGCCAATGGAGAACTTAGGGATACTCTCACTTTGCTTGCACAAGTGGTGGCTAATCAAGCCAACCAAGGGGCCCAAGCCCCTCATTCTCCTACACTAGCATCTCGGATTGAGAGATTTTATGAGGATGAATCCCCCAGAATTCCATTGGTCGAAGGTGAGTAAGGACCCTCAAGAGTTTATTGATGACGTCTACAAGATTTTAACTGTAGTAGGTGTGAGGCCGGAGGATAAGGCGAAGTTGGCGGCCTACCAATTCAAAGGGGTAGCAAAAATATGGTACAACTAATGGAAGGAGGAAAAGGGAGGCAACAATGTGGTTCTATGGGAAGAGTTCAAGGCGGCCTTTCTTAATCGGTTTTTTCCTCTTTAACTTAGGGAAGCCAAATTAGTGGAATTTATGAAATTGAGACAAGGGTCCATGAGTGTGAGGGAGTATGCCCTCAAGTTCACCCAAATTTCAAAGTTTGCTCCTCACTTAATTGTTGATACAAGGTTGAGAATGAACAAGTTCTTGATGGCTGTATCCGACTTAGTGAGTAAAGAATGTCAGTCCACCATCTTGATTAGTGACATGGACTTGTCATATTTGATGACCTATGCCAAACAAATGGAAGAGGAGAAATTGAGGAAGAGGAGGGCTCATGAGACCAAGAGGTCCCATTTTAAGGGTAAGTTCCAAAAGAGTGGCCAATTCCAACGAGGCCAAGGGTCTTCTAACGCATTTCAAAAGGGGGTTGCAAATGATTTTTTGAAGACCCAAGGTGGTAGGGGTGTGTCTCCTATTGATGTGTGTCCGAAGTGTGGTAAGGGTCATGGTGGCCTATGCTTGAGGGATACTGGTACTTGCTATGGTTGTGGGGAAATGAGGCATAAGGCGATAGATTGCCCTTGAAATCGCAACAAGGGTAAGGACGTTCATCCTTAAGGTGTTAATGTGGTTCCTTTTCTGTCATGACCCAATCCTAGGGCTCAGACGTTACCGGCAAATGGTGAACCCGAAGGAACCCCAAACAAGCCTCGTAGGATATTATTACACATACTTTGTCGCGGAAGTAATGCAAAACAATGTAAGAAACATAAATAAGGTTAATTGGGACTGTGGGAGAGACTCATATTTAAATAACTTGGATATCATATGTATATCAAAGCTCAAGCATAATACATAACTTGCCCAATAACACCTCTAACATAGGACTTAACGAAGGCCAAGACAAGCAACTGGACTCACCCTCATGGTAAAAGTATACCAAAATGAAGTATAGTCTTTGATACATAGCTTAAGAACATAGATATTGCCCTCTCATGAGGACTCACCAACTAGCGTGAATGGATACCGCTAGCCACGTGGAGGAGGATGATGACCAAATGGAGCTTCGATTCCTACAAGTAACATCATGTAGGCATAGAGTATACGTTACTACATTTGGATGTACTAAGTATGTCGGATGCAATGCAACAAGAGATAGGCATCATAATCAAAATGCTTAATAATAGGCAATAGGCATAATATAACAATATTGCATGTATGATCACTGCTTAAGTAAAACATGCTTAAGTAACTCATGCTTATGTAGGATAGCATGTGTGTAGAAAGGACCAAGCTAGATTACCAAAGTACAAACCCCTTGGTAAGTTAGTGATGATGCCGCCCCATCACCTAGGTGCCAAGGTACCAACCCCTTGATAGGTTACCAAGGTACAAACCCCTTGATAGGTTAGTGATGATGCCGCCCCATCACCCTGGTGCCAAGGTACAAACCCCTTGATAGGTTACCAAGGTACAAACCCCTTGATAGGTTAGTGGTGATGCCGACCCATCACCCTGGTGCCAAGGTACAAACCCCTTGATAGGTTAACAAGGTACAAACCCGTTGATAAGTTAGAGGATGGTCACACCCTACCTCCCATGGTGACTGAGGCATACTCCTCAATTAGCTATGGTCAATCCAACACTATATAGAGAGATATCATAGACATACTTTCCTTTTATCATCATCATAATATTATATACATACTCTTCTTTCATCATCATAACATCATATACATACTCTTTTTTCATCATCATAACATAAGACATGCTTTGGACCTTCAATTCCTTAAGAAATGGTAACAGGACATTTTATCAAACACTTGGGGGTGTGTAGTGGGGGTAAAAGACCATGCAATTTAAAGATGAAATCATGCAATAACTCCATTGTAAAACCATCAATCAATACTTTACAATACCCTCAAGCAAAATACATCAAAACCCCTCATCAAATCTTACAATAGATCCAAGATTTATAGCTCAAAACATGGCAAAATAGTCACAACTTTACAAAGCTTTAACACAGTGCATAGATATGTTCATACTAGCAAATCCATTTGTAAAATCATCTTTAAATCATGAAATATTAATTAATAAAGGGTTTAGGAACCATGGGTAGAAGGAACCAATGGTTAAACACCACATCCCTTAGGTCTAGAGTTGCTTGGAATTGAGATAGGGAAGAATGGAGGCTTGGAAATGATCTTTGAATCCAATCTTGTTCTTGGGTTTCCTTGAAATTTAATTGGGGCTTGATGGAGGCTTTTGGGAGAACTGAGAGTGTACTTGAGATGAGAGTAATGAGTTTGATCCTTTGGAATATTGTTTAGGTCTTTTAGGAAGGTTAAGATAGCATTAGAAGTCTAAAAAGGTCAATAGAATAATTAAAATTTATGAAAAAACGCTATTAGTGAATGGATGGAAAAATTGGCAATGTGTCATCTCACTGGAGACTTCATTGGTCATGTGGCACTCCACGGGTCATGTGGAGTGCCCGTGAGACAAGAATTAGAAGGAAAAATTGAATTGGAACACTTGAGAAAAAGTTAGCGTCGATGTCACTTTGACGACCACTTTCACAGACTGTGTAGTGTTACACGGACCGTTTACTGGTCCATGCCACCTCACTTAGACAATAAAATGTTGCTAGCCACCACACACCCAGGTAAGATGGCCCGTACCCTTTCAACGAGCCATACAAGGCAGTCGTGGCCCATGCGTTAGTTTCCAATGCCACCCACGCCTAGCCAAGCCTCCTAAAACACCTCCACGCTCCTCCTCACGACCAGTGGTGAGTCACATTACCGTGCCACTAGTCTTGGACCAAGAATTAGCCTCACTATGCCATTTTCCATCCCCAAACATTTCCCACGACCCGTACAAGGCCACACTGCCCGTATGGGTGCCGCGTGGGGCTTCATTCACGAGAGGATCTCACGAAAATGGTCATAACTCCTTCATCCTACATTAGAATGAGGTGAAACCAAGTGCGTTACGAAGATAACTCAAAGGGATTTCATTTGACATGTGGTGGGCCACCCCGTTCCAAATGTGCTAAGGGTTATGCTAGTTTAAAGTTGACTCTTGCATGAAGTATCATCCAAAACTCAACTCTTAGAGAAGTCTTACACTCGTTAGTTACTAGGAGTCTCCCATGAACCTAATACACCCCAAACCTGAACAAATGAGGCTTGAAACATGGATACATAAGAGAATAGAGTTATGGGGTGTCACATTATCTCCCCCTTGGGAATATCCGTCCCCGTATGTCAAAGAAACATACACAAGGAAAGTAGTAATGAAGACTTTAGCCCAAACATGAATGCAACAATGCACATAAACATGATTTCCAAGGAAAGTTCAACATGTACATTGAAACTTCTCATAATCTTATTAACATGAACATGAATGCATGCAATGACATAAAGGCCAATACTTAAGACTTGGAATCATCAAAAGGACTTGACATGTCATCATAAGCTTATAAGCTTGAATAGAATGAAAGAGATACAGGTATTGCTCCTTCATGCCCGCACCAACTCCCTGAAAAACACACACGGATAGACGACTCTTCAAAAGGGCCTTAATGAATACCACGTCCCCATTAATCAACCTCTCTACTCATCCATCCAACACCTTTACCGGGACCTCCTTCTAAACCAACTTATCCTCCCCGTCACCCCCAACTTCAAAGAGTTCTATAACACTAGTGTCACCAACAAATTCCATCCACCTAGAAGCACGAAGAATCGAGCGAACCATATCTACATCCATAGGTAAATTCGAAACTTATGTAACCTTACCAACCTCCCTCTACACTCTATAAGCGATCATAATACTCAACTCAAGTGTCAACCTTAAATTCACCTAACCCACTTGGTACCATAGCCACCATCTTCCTCTTGGGAGACAACCTCCACTCTATCGTTTTTCTCACCCAAAACTTCCAACTCTAATAAGACGGAATCAAGGCCTTCCTTAAGCTAGACTTCTTCACCCAAGAAGACCCCGAATCACCAAGGACACTATACTACCACTCCGAACGTCCCTCAACCTACTTCCAACCTAGCCAACCGATGTACCCACTAGTCTCCTCTTTGCCACCATTATCCACATATCTAAGCTACCCCTATGCACCCTACTTAGAGCACCAACCACAACGCTAGCCTTACTGAAAAAAAAGAACTAAAGCACACTCATATCATAATCCTTAAAAAATTCTAACCACCTTCTTGTTATCCAGAAAGAGCACTTATCATATTTAGCAACCAATCCCCCACTAAATGATCCACAAGCTCTAAATAAATCAATACCTTATCACTAGAAACCACCACAAACATACCAAGGTAGGGTTTTAAGACCCTACTCATGAAACCCATAAACATAGCCAATGCATAAATTAACCAATCTCCATGAAGACACAACCTGCATGCAACTGTTCCATCCCAAGTATAATACCACAAGCCACCACACCAACTCCAACAAGTCACAAGGCAAAACCTAATGCAAGATGAACATGGATCAACACTTATAGACTATCAAGCAACTATATACTCAACCAAGAGATAGAAACCAAAGGTTTAAATCACAACTCGGGACACAAAAGAAGCCCACTAGCAACCAAAAGAACAATGAAAGAGATAATGAAACTTGGATCCATCAAAATCAAAACCTTCAACTTACCTTCCTTTGCCTTCCTCTTTGAAGCGACATGATCAACTAGAAGAGCAAAGAACAATCATTAGGGGAGAAAACTTAAATCAACTCTATAGCAAGACTTAGAACATGAAGAAGGAAAACATTTCCTAAAATGCCTCAAAGCCTCCTATTCATAGTTGTGGCGCGCTTCACAACCATGAATAAGACTCTAATAGATGCAGTGTGTTGGACTCCGAGGATCTATCAACCTAGTGCTCTGATACCATCTTTGTCACGACCCAAGCCTAGGGCCTAGATGCGACCGACGAATGGGAAACCCGAAGGAACCCCAAACAAGCCTCGTAGCATATCATTACATATCCTTGGTCACGAAAGCAATGCAAAAAAATATAAGAAACATAAATAATGGGAATTGGGACTATGGGACAGGCTCATATTTAAGTACATTGAATATCATAAGTAAATCAAAGCTCAAGCATAATATATAACTTGCCCAACAACACCTCTAACATAGGACTTAAGGGGGGCCAAGACAAGCAACTTGGCTCACCCTCATGGTAAAAGTATACCAAAAAGAAGGATAATCTTCAATACACAGCTTAAGAATATAGATATTGCCCTCTCACATGAGGACTCACCAACTAGCATAAATGGATACCACTAGCCACGTGGAGGATGATGACCAAATGGATCTTCGATTCCTACATGGTAACATCATGTAGGCATAGAGTATGCATTAGTACGTTTGAATGTACTAAGTATGTAGGATGCAATGGAACATGAGGTCCTCAATATTGTTACTGGTATGTTGAAAATTTTTGACTTTATTGTGTATGCATTGATTGATCCGGGTGCCACACTTTCTTTTGTTACCCCCTTTGTTGCCAAAAGTTTCCATGTTGAGCCCGTATTACTGGATGAGTCATATGAGGAGTCTACTCCTGTTGGTGCATCTATTGTTGCTAGAAAAGTCTATAGAAGTTGTCCTATTTGCATTTTGCATAAAATATTACCTTGTGATCTTGTTGAGTTGGACATGGTTGATTTTGATGTCATTCTTAGGATGTATTGGTTGCATGCATACTATGCTTTTATTGATTGTAGAACCCGTAGAGTCAAATTCCAATTCCCAAATGAACCCGACCTTGAGTGGGAGAGTCATGATGTGGTGGTCAAGGGTAGCTTCATCTCTTGCATTAAGGCCCGTAAGTTGATCTCCTAGGGGTGTCTTTACCATCTTGTGAGGGTTAGGAATGTGGAGTCCAACGTCCTTCCCATAGAGTCGTTTTCGATTGTAGATGAGTTTATTGATTTCTTTCTGGTGTTCCTCCCTAAAGGAAAATAGATTTTGGTATAGATCTCCTTCCCAATACTTAACCTATTTCTATTCTCCCTTACTGCATGGCACCAACGGAGTTGAAGAAAAAATTGAGGGATTTGTTGGAGAAGGGATTTATTAGGCCTAGACAATCATCTTGGGGTGTACTGGTGTTATTTGTGAAAAAGAAGGATGGGTCCCTTCGGATGTATATTAATTACCAGCAACTCAATAGGGTCACCATCAAGAATAGGTATCCTCTTCCAAGGATTGACAATTTGTTTGACCAATTGCAAGGGGCTAGCCATTTCTCTAAGATTGATCTTCGATCCGGGTATCATCAAGTGAAGGTGATGGAGTACGATATTCCTAAGATGGCCTTCCGGACTAGATATGGGCATCATGAGTTTGTTGTTTGGGTTGCCCGATGCACCGACTATCTTCATGGACCTTATGAATAGGGTCTTCAAACCCTACCTTTATTCATTTGTTGTGGTATTCATTGATGAATTCTCGTGGTGAGGAGGAGCATAGGGCTCATTTGAGGTTTGTGTTATAAAGTCTGAGGGAGGAGAGGCTATATGCTAAATATTCAAATGTGAAATTTGGTTAAAGGAGGTTGCTTCCTAGGATATGTGGTGTCGGGGGATGGTATTAAGGTTGATCCTAAGAAGACCGATGTGATTAAAAATTAGCCTAGACTGTTTACCTCATCAGACATTAGGAGTTTCTTGGGCTTAGCAGGGTATTATCAGAGATTCGTGAATGGGTTCTCTTCTAATGCTTCCCCTATGATAAGGTTGACTCAAAAGAAGGCTAAGTTTGTGTGGACTGATGAATGTGAGAGAAGCTTCCAAACCTTGAAAGTTAAGCTTGTGGCTACCCCTACATTGTCATTACCTAGTGGACTAGAGGGATTTGTTATATATTGTGATGCTTCTAGAGTTGGATTGGGTTGGGTTGTGTCGTAATGCAAAATAGTAAGGTCATAGCCTATGGTTCTAGGAAACTCAAGGTGCATGAAAAGAACTACCTTACTCATGATCTTGAACTAGCCGCCGTGGTATCTGTTGGCATCATTAATTGTATGGGGTGCATGTTGATGTGTTCACCGATCATAAGAGCCTCCAATATGTCTTCACTCAAAAAGATCCTAACTTGAGGCAAAGGAGATGGTTAGAACTTCTTAAGGACTATGACATGAGTGTGCATTATCATCTAGGTAAGGCTACTGTAGTGGCGGATGCTTTGAGTAGGTTATATATGGGTAGCCTAGCTCATGTTGATGGTGGCGATAGGGCGGTGGCTAGGAAGGTCCATCGTTTGGCTAGATTGGAAGTTAGGGTGGGGGTAGTGGATAATGGTGGCGGTGATGTTGTTGATTGTTCTAAATCCTCATTGGTTAAGGAGGTGAATGCTAAACAAAATCTTGACCCCTCGTTGTTAGAATTGAAGGCCTTGGTGAAAGAGGGCAAAGTAGAGATTTTGTCCCAAGGGGGAGATGATGCTCTTAGATACCAAGGTAGGTTGTGTGTGCCTTGTATTGATGGCTTGATAGAAAATATCCTTGATTAAGCCCATAATTTATCTTATTCTATTCACACTGGTTCTACTAAAATGTATAGAAATTTGAGAGAGGTGTATTGGTGGGGAACATGAAGAGGGACATTGCCAAATTCGTTTTCGATTGTCATAGTTGTCAAAAAGTCAAAGCCGAACATCAAAGGTAGGGTGAACTAACCCAAGAGATAGAGATTCTTACTTGGAAGTGGGAGGTGATTAATATGGATTTTGTGGTTAGGTTGCCCAAGACTAGAAAAGGTTTTCATTCCATTTGGTTTGTGGTTGATAGGATGACGAAATCGGCTCACTTTCTACCAGTTAAGACTATATATGGGGTTGAAGAGTATGCTAGGTTGTACATTCATGACTTGGTGAGATTGCATGGGGCTCCTTTATCTATTATATCGGATCATGGAGCTCAATTTACTTCACATTTTTGGAGATATTTCCAAAGGGGTCTTGGTACTAGAGTTAAGCTTTCTACGACCTTCCACCCTCAAATGGATGGCCAAGCCGAAAGGACCATCCAAACCCTTGAGGATATGCTTAGGGATTGTTTGTTGGAGCTTAACGGTAGTTAGGATAACATCTTCCATTAATTTAGTTTCCGTACAATAATAGCTATCATTCTAGCATCAGTATGGCTCCATTTGAGGCTCTTTATGGTAGACGTTGTAGATCACCAATCGAGTGGTTTGAGGTTGATATGGTGGCATTGTTAGGACTATATCTATTTATGGAGGCTCTTGAGAAATTTAGGATGATTAGGGAAAGATTGAAGATGGCCCAAAGCCGTCAAAAGTCTTATGCCGATGTGAGGAGAAGGGAACTTGAATTCGAAGTTGATGATTGCATTTATTTGAAGGTGTCTCCCATGAAGGGTGTGGTCGATTTTGGTAAGAAGGGAAAGTTGAGACCTAGATAGGTGGGGCCTTATAGGGTGACGAGAAGGATTGGTAAGGTGGCCTACAAGTTGGATTTGCCTAGAGAAATGGAACTGGTTCATCCGGTCCTTCATGTATCCATGTTGAGGAAATGTGTGGGAGACCCTAATGCTATTGTGCCTTTTGATATTGTAGGTGTTATTGAAGATAATTTGACATATGAAGAGGATTTAGTTCATATTTTGCATAGACAAGTGAAGAGGTTGAGGAGTAAAGATGTGGCTTCCGTTAAGGTACTTTGGAGAAATCAACAAGTTGAAAGTGCTACTTGGGAGGCCAAAGCGGACATGCAAAATAGATATCCTTACATTTTCCACTCCACTAAACACTAAGGTATCATATTAATTCTCCTATATAATTTCAAGTCTAAGTTCATCCCATTACATATGCATACATTCATGTTTAAATTGACAAGTTCATGATGATTTTACACTTATGATGAGATTTATGAAATAATGTTTAAGTGCATTGTTGCATTCTTATGTGGGCTGAAATTGTCATATTTGTGTCTCTCATATACATTTCTTTGACATTTGGGGACGAATGTTCCCAAGGGGGAGCTATTGTAACAACCCAAAAAAAATGTTCGAAAATATGCCTTGGAATGCCCGAAGTCGTAATTTCCATATATCTCAAAATCCATGCGCGATATCGAAAATCCGACTTCGTATTCTTGTTCAAGGGGCCATTTTGAGTGGAAATGACTCTAACCCCGATTTAAGAGAAAACGATTAGCAATTTTAATTTTCATAATTTTTCTTATCAGTAGTAGTCCGCGACAGTGCCGCGACGCATAGCTGTCGTGAACATATGTAAACTTGGTCTCCGTGATAGTACCATGACACGGACCTATGTAAATTCGACCCAACTATTTTTCATGCTGTCCAAGAATTTTAAGTCTTGGGCCTAAGTGTTCCCAAGCGTGAAAATGCCTATACTTAGCCTTTTTCACCCTCATATCATTCTAAACATTCCCCAATACTCATTCAAACACTTAACAAAATATTTCACTCCTAAACTAAAGTCTCAGAACCTTTCCGGATCTTAAGGATTGCACTCAAGCTTCAAGTCTCCATCTCTAATCTTCATCAAGTTCATCTCCAAAGCTAAGGTATGTGGGTTTCTTTCATAGGTTCCTTTTACCATGATACCCAAGCTCTCTTTTACCTAAAATTGCATGATTTAAATTTGATTTACTCATGGGTCTTAATTATTATGAAATTCACTACATACTATGTTGAGGTTTATGAAATTGTTACTGTTTTACTATGTTTTGGGCTATGAATCTAAGATTTATTGTGAGATTTGTTGAAGGGATTTGATGTATATTGCTTGAGGGTGTTACCAAGTATCTATTGATGGTTTTAAATTGAATTTTATAGCATGATTTCACTCTTGAATTGCATGATTTTACACTAGCACTACACACCCTCTAAGTGTTTGATAAAATGTCCAATTATGATTTCTTGAGGAATTGAAGTTCCTATGCATGTCTTATGAATTGAATGATGAAATGATGATGAAAGGATAAAGGAATGATGATGAAAAGGAATGTATATATATGAAGATGAAAGGAGTGTATATGTATATGACACTATCTCTATAGTGTAGGGGATAACTAAGCCTAGCTCGGGAGGTTGTAGGCCCCAATAACCTATTAAGGGGTTTGTACCTCGATCACCTAATTTAAGGGTGGGGGCGTGGTAGGCCCAGGTAACCTTGCTGGGGGTTTATACCCATCAACCTTGTTGGGATGTTTCTACTCCATCAACCTTATTAGGGGGTTTGTACTCCAGCAACCTCATGAAGGGGTTTGTACCTTATGCGCCTATCTAAAGGGGTGGTAAGCCTTGGCTTGCACTAAAAATGGTTACTCCTCACACACACTTTATGATCCATATAAGCATGATTTACTACAAGTATCTTCCATGCATGCCATATTGCTGTATGTACTTACTGCCTATGCTTATACATTTCGATTATGTTACCATCACTTGTTGCATTGCATCCTACACACTTAGTACATTCAAATGTACTAACGCATACTCTATAGCTACATGATGTCACCATGTAGAAACCGATGCACCTCTTGATCATCCTCCTCCTCCATGTGGATAGTACGATTATATCTCAAGCTTGTTGGTCAGTCCTCTATTTCAGGGACGTTGCTTATGATCTCTTGCCCTGTACTAAGTCTATCTTACCTTTATTCATGTATTGACTATTAGGATGAGCCCATTTCTTGTTGTGGCCCCTGCTCTTATCTATGTAGTAGAGGTGTTATTATACATGTTATGTATCTACGCGATGCCTTGACTCTCTTGTTTCTTGATGATATGATATGGAAGTTTACCCTTAGCCTTCATTCCCTTGCTTACGCTTATCTCTTATTTTCATTGTAATTGCTTTCACGACCAAGAATGTGTAACAATATGCTATCAGGCTTGTTTGGGGTGTCTTCGGGTTCCCCGTTTGCCAGTCACGTCTAGGCCCTAGGTCCATGGTGTGACATTCCAATTCTATATGAATTCTCTCGTAAATGTAATTATATACAATTGTCTTGATTTTGAATAAAAGCATATCATTATTATTTCCAACAAAAGGGTCTATTGATTGTCTTTTTTTTTACTGGTGCAAGCTATGGTACAATTGATTTATGGTTGGGTTATAGCTCCATAAAGAGCTTAACACAGCAAAAAGTGCCAAATTTATATCATTTAATAGATATAACATATATTTTAATCTTTAGGTTAAATTGTCTTTTACTATTGTATTGAACATCATGTATTGTCTTATAGGTTATTAATTTAATTTCTTTTAGAAATTACATTTTAAGACTTACTAAATTGTTGGATAATAATTAAAATATCATTTAGGAACAACAACAACAATAATAACAATAACAACAACATACCAGTACACCCCGTAACTCTATGCTCTTATGTATCCATGTTTCAAGCATTATTAGTGTAGGTGGGGATTGTATTAGGGTCATGGAGACTTCTAATACTTAGACGAGTTCAAAACTTCTCTATGATTTGAGTTGTGGGTGTTGGTTCATGCAAGGGTAAAATTTATACGAATATAACTTTTAGCACACTTTAAACTGGATGACCCACAATATGTCCAATGAAAGCCCTTTGAGTTATCTTTCCAACACACTTGGTTTTCACCTCATTTCGAGTTCGGATGAAGGAGTTATGACTGTTTTTGTGTGACCCTCGCGTGCAATGAAACCACATGGGCAGCTTGACGGGCAGTAGAGCTTTGGACGGGCCGTCTGGGCTGTCTTGAGCTAGAAAAGACCATTTTTGGTCTAAGGCATGTAACATGGCTAGTGGCATGGGACGTGTGGCTTACCATTGACCGTGTGGTTGGTCGTGGAGTGTGTGCAAGTGAGGAGGGTAAGCATGCGAGGGAGTTTTGACTAAATGTTATGCCACGGCCATCTTCATGGGCTGTGGCATGCTTCACGACCGTCAACCTAGGAATAGGGTGGACTAGCCACAATTTACTTCTCTAAATGTAGTTGGATAGACCATTACACAGACCGTGTATCATCACACGGCCCGTGAAAGTTGCCCATCAAAGAGACGTTAACGATAACTTTTTCCGAAGTGTTCCAATTCCAATTTCTTGTCTAAGTCCTTCTTCAACGGCACTCCACACGACCCATCAAGTACCACATGACCAGCGAATCCTTCAGTGGGGCAACACTTTCCAAATTTTTCCTCCATTTCACTAATCGAATTTTTGTAAATTTTATTTATTGTAATGACCTGTTTAGACTTCCAATGATATCTTATCCTCCCCAAAAGACCTAAACCCTTTCCCAAAGGATCAAACTCGTTACACTCAACTTGAATACACTCTCAAATCCTCTCAAAAGGCTCTACCAAGACCCCAATACAAATCCAAGGGAACTCAAGAACAAGTTTGGATTTCAAGACTCCATTCCAAGCTTCCTTTCTTTCCCAACTCAATTTTAAGAGACTATGTGTGTTTCAACCATTGGGTTCTTTCTTTCATGGTTCCCAATCTTTCTTTTTATATAAATTGCATGATTCTAAGTTGATTTACTTGTAGGTCTTACTTTTTATGAATTTAAACTGTGAACTATATTGGGGTTTCATTAATGTGTGATTGTTTAAGTATGTTTTGAGCTATGGATCTATGTTCTACTTTGAGATTTGATGAAGGGTTTTAACGTATATTTCATAAGGGTATTACCAAGTGTTGGTGGGTGGTTTTACATTGATTTTTATTGCATGATTTCACTCTTGAATTGCACGATTTTACACTAGCATTTCACAATTGATTTTTCTTGCATGATTTCACTCTTGAATTGCACGATTTTGCACTAGCATTTCACAACTGCCAAGTATTTGATAAAATGTCCAATTAAGGTTTCTTGAGTTGTTAAAGGCCTAATACTTGGTATATGAGTAAAGTAACTTTATGATGACGAAAGGAATGTATATATGACTTTTTATCATGAAAAGAATCTATAGTGTTGTGATTTTACCATAGCCATTTGAGGGGTGATGCCTCAATCACCTCAGATGGGGGTGGTATGCCATCAACCAATTAAGGGGTTGATACCTCAATCACTTCCAGCAGAGGGTGGTCATGTCCGTCAACCAATTCGAGGGTTGATACCTCAATTGCCTCGGATGTGGTTGGTGAGCCTTCAACCAATTGAGGGGTTGATACCTCACTCACTTCCAATGGAGGGTGGTCATGTCTATCAACTAATTGAGGGCTTGATTCCTCAATCACTTCTTCCAAATACTAAGTTGCTTGGTCTATGATGATGGTCTCTTCCTTCACATGTAATATGTTCTATATAAGCATGTTTTACTTCAAGTATCATTTATACATGACATATTGTTATTATGCTAGACATTGCTTATAATATTACATTTTGACTATGTTGCCTATCTCTTGTAGCATTGCATCCTATATACTTAGTACATTCAAACATACTAACGCATACTCTATGCCTACATGATGTTTCCATGTAGGAACCGGAGCCCCATTTAATCATCCTCATCCTCCCCGTGGCTAGTGCTATCTCTACAAAGCAAGTTGGTGAGTCCTCAATTTTGGGGACAACATCTTTGATCTTATGTTGTGTATAAGGACTCTCTTTCCTTTATTGTATGTCTTGACTATGAGGGTGAGCCCGATTACTTGTCTTGGACCCTGCTATGTTCTATGTTTAGAGGTGTTGGTGGACAAATTATGTAATTACCTTTGAGCTTGACTCTATTTGATTGTTTGATGTTTTATGATATGAAAGGTTTTCTCCTAGCCCCTTGTACCCTTTTTTCTATTCTCATTTGTTATTTTATTGCTTCCGCGACCAAGGATGTGTAAAGATATGCTAAGAAGCTTTTTTGCGGTCCATTCGAGTTCTCCATTCGCCGTGTCATGTCTAGGCCTTAGGCTTGGGTCGTGACAAAATCCAATACACCATGTTGATTAGAGTTTTATTCATAGTTGTGTTGTGAGATGTTTTAGGAAATATTTCCCTTCTCCATGATATATGTCATGCTATAGTGGTTAAGGTAAGGATTCCCCCCTAACGATTGTTCTTTGCCATGATAGATCATGCCTAATACAAGAGTAAGAAGAGCCCGCACACTTGAGGAACAACCAACTCATGGTGAGCTCTGAGATGCTCTCACTTTAGTAGCTCAATGGATAACCAAGTCAACTAAGGGGCCCAAGCCCTTCATACTCCTACTCCGGCATCTAGAGTGAGGGATTTTATGAGGATGAACCCACCAAAGTTCAATAGATTTAAAGTGGATGAGGACCCTCAAGAATTTATTGATGAGGTATACAAAATGTTGGCTATTATGGGTGTTAGATCGAATGAAAAAATAGAGTTGGCAGTTTACCAACTCAAAAGGGTGGCTCAAATATGATATACTCAATGGAAGGAGGAGAAGGGAACAACAATGTGGTTCTATGGGAGGAGTTTAAGGCGTCTATCCTCCACTAGTTCTTTCCTCTTAAGCTTAGGGAGGCCAAAATGATGGAGTTCATGAATTTGAAGCAAGGATCTATGAGTGTGAGAGAATATGCTCTCAAGTTCAACCAACTCTTAAGATATGCTCTACACTTGGTTGCTGACCTAAGGTCTAGAATAAATAAGTTCATTATAGGTGTATCCAATTTGGCAAATGAGCAGTGTCGGGCCGCTATGTTGATTAGTGACAATTTATCCCGCTTGATGACCTATGCCAAACAATTTGAGGGGAAGAAATTGAGAAAGAGAAGGGGTCATGAGTTCAGAGGGCCCATTTTGATGGTAAGTTCCAAACTCCCAAGGGTGGCTGGTTCCATCAAGGCCAAGGGTCTTCTTATGCTCCTAATAGAAGATTTGCCAATGACTACATAAAGGCCCAAGCTGATGGTAGTGTAGTTCCTAGACTCGTGTTTCCATACTGTGGTAGGGGGTAATGGCGGCCTATGCTTGAGGGATACCAATGCTTGTTTTGGTTGTGGGGAAGTAGGCCACAAGATGATTGATTGTCCACGAAATTGCAACAAGGGTAAATATGTTTGTCCTCAAGGCCGTGGTGCTAATGCAGTTCCTTTAGGGAGAGGGGGCCAACAAGGTGGTACCTCAAGGAACAATCAATTTTATGCTCTTCAATAGAGACAAAGGGTAGATGAGGTGCCCGATATTGTCACTGGTATGTTAAAAGTCTTTGATTTTGATGTGCATGCATTGATAAACCCGGGTGCTACTCTTTCTTTTGTTACCCCTCTCATTGCCAAAAGTTTTCATGTTCATGCCGAATTATTGTGTTAGTCTTATGAGGTGTCTACTCCCATTAGAGCATCTATTATTGCTAGAAAGGTCTATAGAAATTATCCCGTTTGTATGTTCCATAAAATATTGCCTTGTGATCTTGTTGAGTTGGATATGGTTGATTTTGATGTTATTCTTGGGATGGATTTGTTACATGCTTACTATGCCTCTATTGATTGTGGAACCCATAGGGTCAAGTTCCAATTCCCAAATGAACCTATCCTTCAGTGGGAAATCATGATGTGATGGTGAAGGGCAGGTTTATCTCTTGCATTAAAGCCCAAAAGTTGATCTCTAAGGGGTGTCTCTATCATCTTGTGAGGGTAAGAGATATGGAGTCCAAAGTCCTTCTTATAAAGTCGGTTCCAGTGGTTAATGAGTTTCTTGATGTCTTTCCAAAATGACCTTCCCGGTGTTCCTCCCAAAAGGAAAATAGACTTTGTTATAGCTCTCCTTCCCGACACTCAACCTATTTCTATTCCCCCTTACCGTGTGGCCCCAGCAGAGTTGAAGAAGTTGAAGGAGCATTTGAAGGATTTATTGGAGAAGGATTTTATAACGTCTAGCCAATCACCTTGGGGTGCACCAGTGTTATTTGTGAAGAAGAATAATGGGTCTCTTAAAATGTGTATTGACTATCGGCAGCTTAATTGGGTCACCACAAAGAATAAGTATCCTCTACCAAGGATTGATGGTTTGTTTGACAAACTTTAAGGGGCCAGTCACTTCTCTAAGATTGATCTTCGGTCTGGGTATCATCAAGTGAAGCTGAGGGAGAACGATATTTCCAAGATGGCCTTCCGGACTAGGTATGGGCATTATGAATTTGTGGTTTTTTTATGTTGACCAATGCACTGGCTATCTTCATGGATCGTATGAATAGGGTCTTCAAACCCTACCTTGATTTGTTCGTGGTGGTTTTCATTGACAGTATTTTGATCTATTCTCATAGTGAGGAGGAGCATGTGGCTCATTTGAGGGTAGTGCTTCAAAGATTGAGTGAAGAGAAGTTGTATGCCAAGTATGATAAATGTAAATTTTGGTTGAAAGAGGTTGCTTTTCTAGGTCATGTGGTGTCGGGGGATGATATTAAAGTGAACACTAAAAAGATGGATGTGAATAAAAATTGGCCTAGACCATTGACCCTATCAGACATGAGAAGCTTCTTGGGCTTAGCGGGTTACTACCAGAAGTTTATGAATGGATTCTCTTTTGTTACTTCTCTCAAGACTAAATGAAGGCTAAGTTTGTGTGGACCATTGAGTGTAAAAAGAGTTTCAAAACCATGAAGAATAAGCATGTGTCTGCTCCTATCTTGTCTCTACCGGAAGGGCTGGAAGGGTTTGTAGTATATTGTGATGCCTCTCAGATTGGTTTGGGTTGTATTTTGATGCAAAATGGTAAGGCGGTATCTTATGCTTCTAGAAAACTTAAGGTGCATGAAATGAATTATCCTACTCATGATCTTAAATTGGCCTCCGTGGTATTTACTTTGAAAATTTGACGTCATTATTTGTATGGGGTGCATGTTGATATGTTTACCGATCATAAGAGTCTCTAATATGTGTTAACTCAAAAAGATCTCAAATTGAGGCAATGAAGGTGGTTAGAACTTCTTAAGTAAGGATTATGATATGAGTGTGCACTATCAACCTGGTAAGGCTGATGCTTTGAGTACGGTGTCTATGCGGTAGCCTAGCCCATGTTGACGATGGGGGCAAAGAGATGTCTAGAGAGGTTCATAGGTTTGCTAGACTAGGATTTAGGTTGGAAGAGGTTGATAATGGTGGTATTGTGGTTGTTGATGGTTCAAAATCTTCCTTGGTTGATGAGGTAAAAGCAAAGCAAGATCTTGATTCCTCATTGTTAGAATTGAAGGCCTTGGTGAGAGAGGGAAAGGTGGAAGTTTTCTCCCAAGGGGGAGATGGTGCCCTTAGGTACCAAGGTAGGTTGTGTGTGACTAGTGTGGATGGCTTTATAGAGAAGATTCTTGATGAAGCTCATAATTCTTCCTATTCTATTCACCCCGGTTCTACAAAAATGTATAGGAATTTGAGTGAAGTATTGTGGTGGAGTGGTATGAAGAGGGATAGTGCTATGTTTGTGTCCAGTTGCCATAATTGCCAACAAGTCAAAGCTGAGCATCAAAGACCGGGTGGCCTAACCCAAGATATAGAGATTCCTACTTGGAAGTGGGAGGAAATTAACATGGATTTTGTGGTTGGGTTGCCTAAGACTAGAAATGTTTTTGATTCTATTTGCGTTATGGTTGATAGGATAACAAAATTGGCTCATTTCCTATGGTCAAAACTACATATGATACCAAAGATTATACTAAGTTGTACATTAATGAATTGGTTAGATTGCATGGGGTGCCTTTGTCTGTCATCTCGGGTCGTGGTGCTCAATTGACTTCTCACTTTTGGAGGTCTTTTCAAAGAGATTTTGGTACCAAGATAAATCTTGGTACGTCCATTTACCCTCAAACGGATGGCCAAGCCGAAAGAACTATCCATACTCTTGAGGATATGCTTAGAGCTTGTGTTTTGGAGTTTAAGGGTAGTTGGGATGATCATCTTCTATTGAATGAGTTTTCTTATAATAATAGCTATCATACAAGCATTGGTATGACTCATTTTGAGGCTCTTTATGAAAGGTGTTGTAAGTCCATGGTTGCATGGTGTGAGGTGGGGGAAATGGCCTTGTTAGGCCTAGATTTGGTTATGGAGCTCACGGAGAAAGTGAGGATGATTAGATAAAGATTGAAAACTGCCCAAAGTCAACAAAAGTCCAATGTCAATGTAAGGAGAAGGGATCTAGAATTGAAAGTTGGTGATTGGGTCTATTTGAAGGTTTCACCCATGAAGGTTGTGGTCTTGTTTGGTAAAAAGGTTAAGTTGAGCTCTAGATTTGTGGCTCCCTATAGAGTGTTGAGGAAGATTGGTAAGGTGTCCTATGAGTTGGCAATGCCCAATGACATGCATATGGTACATCCGGTCTTCCACATGTCGGTGTTGAGGGAGTGTGTAGGTGACCCTAGTGCTATTGTGCCTCTTGATGTTGTGAGTATTATTGAAGACAATTTGACTTATGAGGAAGTTCCAGTAGAAATTTTGGATAGACAAGTGAAGAGGTTGAGTAACAAGGAGGTAGCTTTCGTCAAGGTCCTTTTGAGGAATCAACAAGTTGAAAGTACCATATGGGAAGCTAAGGCGGACAGGAAAAAGCGATATCCATATCTCTTCCACTCTACTCAAGCCTAAGATACTAACTTAAGTTCCCTGTGTGATTTCAAGTCTTAAGTTTTGTCCCTTATGTCATTGCATGAATTCATGTTTATACTGATAAGCTTTAAGTGATTTTTGATATTCATGTTGAGACTTTTAAAATAATATTTAAGTGCATTTGTTGCATCCATGTTGGGCCAAAATCTTCATGATTACTTTCCTTTTGTACGTTTCTTTGACAATCGGGGACGAATGTTCCCAAAGGGGAGATATTGTGACTCTATGCTCTTATGTATCCATGTTTCAAGCCTTATTTATGTAGGTGGGAGTGTATTAGGGTCATGGGAGATTTCTAGTACTTAGACATGTTCAAGACTTCTCTACGAGTTGAGCTTTGGGTGTTAGTTCATGCAAGTGTCAAATTTAAACAAGTATAACTTTTAGCACACTTGGAACTGGATGGATCACAATATGTTATATGAAAGTCTTTTAAGTTAGCTTTCCAACGCACTTGGTTTCACCTCATTTCAAGTTCGGATGAAGGAGTTATAATCATTTTCGTGAGACCCTCGCGTGCTGCAAAACCATACGGGTAGTGTGACAAGCAGTGGAGCTTTGGACGGGCCGTATGGGCTGTCTTGAGCTAGAAAAGGCCATGTTTGGTCTATGTCATTTGACATGGCCAGTGGCATGGGTCGTGTGGCTTGCCACTGACCGTGTGGTTGGTTGTGGATTGTGTGCAGAAGGTAAGCATGGGAGGGAATTTTGACTAAGTGTTATGCCACGACCACCTTCACGGGTCGTGGCATGCTTTACGAGATGTCAACATGGCCGTATGGTTGCCTGGCCAAAAATTTCTTCTCTAATTGTATTAGGATGGACCACTACACGGACCGTGTAACATCACATGGCCAATGAAAGTGGTCCGTCAAAGTGACGTTGACGATAACTTTTTCCCAAGTGTTCCAATTCCAACTTTTTGTCTAAGTCCCATTTCACGGGCACTCCACATGACCCGTGGAGTGCAACACGACCAGTGAAGCCTTCAGTGGGGCAACACTTTGCAAATATTTTCTCCGTTTCAATAATGACATTTTCGTAAATTTTATTTATTCTAATGACCTTTTTAGATTTCCAATGACATCTTAACCTCCCCAAAAGACCTAAACCTATTCCAAAGGATCAAACTCATTACTCTCAACTTGAATACACTTTGAAATCCCCTCAAAAGCCTTTGCCAAGACCTCAATACAAATTCAAGGGAACTCAAGAATAAGTTTGGATTTCAAGACTCCATTCCAAGCTTCCTTTCTTTCCCAACTCAATTTCAAGAGACTCAAGCTCTAAGATAAGTGGGTTTCAACCATTGAGTTCTTTTACCCACGGTGCCCAATCTTCCTTTTTACCTAAATTGCATGATTCTAAGTTGATTTACTTATGGGTCTTACATATTATGAATTTAAACTATGAACTATATTGGGGTTTCATTAAAGTGTCACACGCCCTAGAAATGTCATTGACCTAGGAACTCAAGATGCTAATACTATTCTGAAATATGTGATTGTTTAAGAATGTTTTGAGCTATAGATCTATGATCTACTTTGAGATTTGTTGAGGGGTTTCAATGTATATTGCATGAGTGTATAACCAAGTGTTGGTAGGTGTTTTTACATTGATTTTTCTGGCATGATTTCACTCTTGAATTAAATGGTTTTACACTAGCATTTCACACTCGCAAAGTGTTTGATAAAATGTCCAATTAAGGTTTCATGAGTTTTTGAATGCCTAATGATTGGTATATGAGTTAAGTGACTTTATGATTATGAAAGGAATGTATATATGAGTTGTTATCATGAAAAGCATATATAGTGTTGCGAGTTCACCATACCCAATTGAGGGGTGATACCTCAATCTCCTCAGATGGGGCTGGTATGCCATCAACCAATTGAGAGGTTGATACCTCAATTACTTAAGGCGGAGGGTGGTCATGTCCATCAACCAATTGAGGGGTTGATACCTCAATCTCCTCGGATTAGAGTGGTAAGCCATCAACCAATTGAGGGGTTGATACCTCAATCACTTCTCATGGAGGGTGGTTATGTCTATCAACCAATTGAGGGATTGATTTATCAATCACTTCTAAGGGGTGGTCAACCTTAGATTCCAAGTACTAAGTTGCTTGGTCTATGATCGTGGTCTCTTCCTTCCCATGTAATATGTTCTATATAAGCATGTTTTACTTCAAGTATCATTCATACATGATATATTGTTATTATGCTATCCATTGCTTCTGGATATTGCATTTTGACTATGTTTTCTATCTCTTGTTGCATTGCATCCTACATACTTAGTATACTCAAATGTACTAACGCATACTCTATGCCTATCTGATGTTACCATGTAGGAACTAGACCCGCACTTGAACATTCTCATCCTCATCGTGGATAGTGCTATCTCTACAAAGCAAGTTGGTGAATCCTCAATTTCGGAGACGATGTCTTTGATCTTATGCTATGTATAAAGAATCTCTTTCCTTTATTGTATGTTTTGACTATGAGGGTAAGCCTGGTTGCTTGTCTTGGCCCCTGCTAAGTTCTATGTTTAGAGGTGTTGTTGGACAAGTCATGTAGTTACGATTGAGCTTGACTCTATTTGACTCTTTGATGTTTTATGATATGAAAGGTTTTCCCTTAGCCCCTCGTACTCTTACTTCTATTCTCATTTGTTGTTTTATTGCTTCCGCGATCAAAGATGTTTAAATATATGATAAGAGGCTTGTTTGGGGTCCCTTCGGGTTCACCATTCGCTATGTCACATCTAGGCTCTAGGCTTGGGTCTTGACAATACTCAGTGGAATCACACAAAATATTGTTTAGGAAAACTTTGATTATATCATAAAAAGAGCTGTAAGATATTAATTCTCTCATATATCTTGTTCAATTCGGTGAAGAATGAGGAAGTTTATTAACAAATTTATAATACGGTGAAGGTATAATCTTTTCTTTATTTTCTAAAAATTGATAATTAAGAGCGTTTCCTTAATAAGTCTTAATATTAGGTAATCTGTATTAATGAATTTGTATTCTCTTTATGTATTATTTTCCTTTAAAGAAAAAAGTCAAAGAAAAATCTCACCAGAGATGGTCATTTTTAAGTTGGTAACTAAATGTTTTTTCCTTCAAAATGCATAATTATTTACTTTTTTATTTATTTAATACTAAGATTCAATTTTGAATCAGAATTTCTTTATATATCGTATTCACTCTTGATTTAGGACTATTTTATATAAATAGCTGTTGCAAAAGAAAGAAAAAATATTACCAATATTTTTTTAGTATTTAAGACTTTGAAATTAATTAAAATTTAGATTATCAAATATTTCTTTAATAAAAGCGTGTAATTAAACAAATTTAAAAGAAAACGAGTAATTAAAATTATGTTGAAACATTAAAGTAATCATTTTATATTTCGATGTCTTTTTTAAAAATTAAATTTTAATCAATTAATTATTTAACTCCTAACTATTCAACTAATTAAACTTTTTGCCGATCATTAAAAGACTCTGTTTTAGATTAAATCATCTTTTTACCATTTTTCTTAATTTATCATTTAATTATATTTATAATATTGACTTTTAAAATATATGAAAATAAATGATAAAGTAAGGACTTCTAGCCGTGGAAAGACCCCTAAATCTTTCTTATTTGATAGATTTCTACTTCTTGCTTATTTGAATCAAGAAATACCCCGTCGCTAAGGAAAATTCTAATTTACTATGTTTTCTAATTAGTGATAGAATCTCTATATATAGAACATTTATAAATGAATAATTTATCAGAATTACTTTGTAGTGAATTATTTATCTTTTAATATATTCATAATTAAATAATTCTTGCTGTGATCATGCCCAATGCGCGTACAATAAAACTAGTATTACTAAAAGTGGGAAGCACCAAAAATGAAAAATTGGATTACCATTTCACCCCTACATTAAATTGATTTTTTAATAAAATATTTAGTCAATTACAACAACAACATACCCAGTGTAATCCCACAAGTGGGGTCTGGGGAGGGTAAAATATACGCAGACCTTACCACTA
>JAPFFP010054627.1:0-29132 GCA_026153255.1 Solanum medicagineum | reverse complement strand
AATTCAACTCAGGTACCTATAATAGCATTTTAAAAACTAGATTATGTAGTTGATAAGCAAACCACAACATATTGATATATTTGACAATGCAACTAGGAAGAGTTAAGGAGTATTAACAATACACTCTCACTAAACAAGTCAAATGCTAACCATGCAATGCAAATGCCCTCACAGAATAGAAGTCCCTTTTACCACTCTGTAATATTTTCAAAAGTTGATTACGGGACTGTGCAAGAACACTCACTCTCACAAATGTGATTCATGCATGTTGACCAATATCACTGGCTTGCCCATATACTCATAAACCAGATTATGGACTTATTGAATTACGATCACTTTAGGACTACTTAGGCTTGTGATGTAGGCTCATAGGGATTTGGCATGGCATTTTGGACAATTAGTGACTATGGGCCAACCTCGAGCCACGCTTTCAACACTTTCACCTTACCAACTCTCTCATTTTCAACTTATTATCCCTTTTTCTTCATTTTCAAGCTTTTTCGGGTATTGTCTCTTCAATTTTTAGCTTATGCCTTATTTTCAAATTCATTATACTTTTCTCAACTCAATCTAAGGCATATTTTTCTCTTTTTCTCTTGCCCATTACATGACTTTCTATTCTTTCTCTTATTCCAAACTCACCACCTCATTTTTACTATTACACCATAACATAGGCCACCCTAAACTTAGGCTTTTATCATGCGTTGAAGTATACAATATTCAATCCCCAAACCGGGGCCACTTTTTGGTAGCCAGCCTCAACTTGGTCTTTTAACCTCAATCAAGGTTCACAATGCTCAAGGATAGACCAGAACCAATATCAAGGTATTTTACTAGGCTAATTAGGTGTTAAAAAAGAAAATGGTATATGTAAGGCACATCCATTTGGAACAAGGGATAAGCTCTTTTATTTGGTTGGTCATTTAGGCAAAAGTGGACTAAATCAAAGAACAATGGCCTAAGATCTCTTCCTAATTCATATAATCTTCAGTCCAAATCAAAGTAACAGGGCAAGTTCTGAATCAGTACGCAATGCATGAATACAACAAAATTAGCTCACATGCGCATGGCATTGCACACATAACCAATAAAGACTCACCGATCATGCTTCAAGTATCAACTTGCCTTCACTTAATCAGAATAAACATTTCAAAACCATTCAAACATGCATGATTGCAACATAACTAGCAATCAATAAAATTTTTGATGGATACTAATTTTTCAAAATATTTCATAAATCATCAAAACAAGATACATGCCATAAGTTTAACAACCATATACTACAAATATTATCAAAAACTCCTAAACATGTCGATTCAATAGAAAATAAAATATCCACGAGGAAAAAGAACACAGGCAACAAAACCTCGAGATAAAAAAATGGGTTAGCTATGGACTAAAAGCTACTAAGACTTCGCCTTAGTCCATGGACTTGTACCCCACAAAAACAATGTATGTTGTCCTCAATGTACAATTAAATATCAAAATAGGCATAACGGGGTCATACTTTGGGTTGCCTCCTAAGCAGCGTAATATTTGTTGTCGCAGCACGACGTGTAAGTTTTGCTTCCTCATACCTCTTCAAGGTCTCACTTTTCCACCATTTCAATTACCTGCATGTCTCCTATGTAAAGTTTGACTCTTTGACCATTTACTTTGAAAGTTCCTCCATCTTGTTTCTCCAACTCAATGGCCCCATGACTGAAGACACGCGCTGCACGAAAGGGTCCCATCCATCTAGATTTAAGATTTCCAGGGAACAACCTCAATCTGGAATTGTAGAGCAACACCAAGTCCCCTGTTACAAACTGATGGCTTTCTATATGACGATCGTATTGAAATTTCATCCTTTTTTTGTACAATGTCGAGCTATCATATGCTCTTAGCTTAAACTAATCAAGCTCATGAAGTTGATCTAACCTGGATTTTGTAGCATCATGCCAATCAAGATTCAAACTCTTCAATGCCCACATTACTTTATGATCAAGCTCCACTGGCAAATGAGATGCCTTCAGAAAGACAAGTTGGTAGGGAGACACGTTAATAAAGGTCTCAAATGCAGTCCAATACACCCATAGCGCATCATCAAGCTTCCTTAACCAATCATTCCAAATTGCATTTACTATTTTCGATAAGATTTGATTGATTTCCCTGTTAGACACCTCCACCTGCCCACTAGGTTGAGGATGATAAAGTGTGGCCACCATATGTTTCACCCCATACTTTTCAAGGAGATCTTCAAAGAGCCTATTTCAAAAGTGAGAACCTCCATCTATGATGATAGCCCGAGGAGTACCAAATCTAGAGAAGATGTTTCTTTTGAGGAACGTTGTGACACTTTTACATTCATTTTTAGGTCGAGCCACATCCTCAACCCATTTAGAGACATAATCCACAACAACCAAGGTATACTAGTTCCCATGCGAGCTAATAAATGGGCCCCTGAAATCTCTCCCTCATATACCAAATAACTAGATCACAAAAATAGGATTTTGGTGTCGCGCAAATAGTACCTCTCACTTTGAGGACAAAGCGATCGTTAATAGTGAAAAGCCTAATCGAGGTTAGGATCGAATCCCAAGGGAATATGAGTGTTTGCATCTTTGATTCACCAACAATCAAATCAAATATGAAACAAATCAATTCTCAAGTAAGAGGGGCTTTGCAATGATCAATAAAAAATTAAACTAAACTACTAAAATAGAGAGACAATCAAATTGGAGAGAAACATGGGAAATTATGTTCCCTATGATTCAGTAACTTAAACACCCTGGATAACACAACTTCAATTGAGACATTGCATGCAGGACGACAACTTAGGTACTTCCAACCCTTGGGCAAAGCTAAAGGTCAAATTTTATTATGGCGCTTGGCCGGATACCACAGTGTGCCAAAATAACCGTAACCCATTGTACCAGTCAACCTCTCCTTGGCCGAGTATGGTTGATTAGATTAGAAGACATTAATCGAATTCTGTTATCCATTTCCTTTTCCTATTCATTATTACCTTTATCGGGATCATGACACTAAGCGGGGTTCAGTGTTAACCACCATTAAACAACAAGAAAAATGAAGGAAGATGGATAATATATGCAAATACCCAACTCAAGAAGGGCAAATAATCGAGACTTTCTAATTTGCTACTCATGGTTCCCACAACCTCAAGTTGTGGGGATAAGCAACTCATGGCTTGGGAAAACAAATAACCAATGAAGACATGGTAGATTTCTTACCCAAGAAAATTGAAGAAAAATGAAACCCACTTTGCAATTAGAATCACAAGCTTTAATGAAGAAATTAATTCATGAGTGAATCTAATCTTCCAATTTGAGTATCCAAAGATAAACCCTAAAATTCTTCTCTAAAATCCCTTTATAATCTATGTACAATAGTGAAATAAAAAGGAAAGCTGCTCCTAATACCCTAAAATATACTATTTATTGTACTTAAAAAAAGGTCCTTAGAATAATTAGAAAATCTGGTCGGCGTCCTCTACGACATGTAGTTACGACTCGTAGGGTTCCCTACAAGTCATAGTCGAGCTTTTGTGGTCAGCACTTGATGTTTTGGACTTCACTGCAATGATCCACCTTTAGATTCGAAGTCTGGTTTATGGCTCGTAGTCCAGACTTGCATTTCTTGGTCCAATTTTGTTTAGAACTGTCGATTGCTACGAGGCCACCCTTTACAAGTCATAGAAAGACTATGACTTGTACCTGAGGCTTGTATGGCCGAACTCTAAGTTTTCAGATATTGTTTTTGAACACTATTAGTTGATACAAGAACACCTCTATGACTCGTAGCATGAGCTACGACTTGTATGGGGCCCGTATGGCCTGAAAGTCAGCAAAATCTGTAACTTTTCCCAAAATTAAGCCAGCCTGTATTTTCTCCAAAATCAAACACAAAAACATATAAAAACCATAAAAAGTCGCATTGAGAACACACCAGATCCTAGGGTTTACACATCTAATGTGATGTATTTTGATAGCACATCAACACCCTCAACTTAGAATTGTTGCTTGTCCTCAAGTGACAACAAAATATATATAGATGATAAAGCAACACATAGCAACTAACTCCATGGCATATACCATACTATAATTCA
The DNA here is from genome assembly GCA_026153255.1 of Solanum medicagineum. NCBI lineage: Eukaryota > Viridiplantae > Streptophyta > Magnoliopsida > Solanales > Solanaceae > Solanum > Solanum medicagineum. Next base: position 25,024 of record JAPFFP010054627.1, on the reverse strand, counting down.
ACTCAGGTACCCGTAAAAGCTTTTTCAAAACAAGGTTATGTAGCTAATAAGCAAACCACAACATATTGATACATTTTACAATCTAATAATAATAAGTTAAGGACTACCAATAATTACACTTACTGCACAAGTCAAATGCTAACCATGCAATGCAAATGCGCTCATAGAAAAGAAGTCCCTTTTAACACTCAGTAATGTTTTTAAAGGTTTATCGTGGAACTGTGCAAGCATACACACTCTAACAAATGATATTCATGCATGATGACTAATACCATAGGCTTGACCATATACTTATAACCCAGACAGCTGAACAATTGAATTAGGATAACTTTAGAACTTCATAGGCTTGTAATGTAGGCTCATGGGGATTTGGTATGACATTTTAGACAACAAATAGTAACTAAGGACAAACCTTGTACCACGTTTTTCAACACTTTCACCTCACAAATTCAATCATTCTCAACTTGTTCTCTCTTTTTCTTCATTTTCAAGCTTTTTCGGGTATTTTCCCTTCATTTTTTGCATGCGCGTTATTTTCCAACTCATTTTGCTTTCTCAACTCATTCTAAGGCATTTTTTCTCTATTTCTTGTCACCCGATACATGTCTTTCTATTCTTTTTCTTACTCCCAACTCACCACCTCATTTTTGTTATTATACCACAACGTAGGCCACCCTCAACTTAGGTTTTTAGCCTGCGGTAAAGTACACAATACCTAATCCCATAACCAGGACCACTTTTTGGAAGCTAGCTTCAACTTAGGCTTTTAGCCTCAATCAAGGTTCATAATGTTCAAGGATAGACCAGGGCCAATCTCAAGGTATTTCACTAAACAAAGTTAGGCTAATCAGGTGTTAAGAAAGAAAAAGGTACATGAAAGGCTCAAACAGTTGGAACAAGGGATAAGCTCTTTCATTTGGTTGGTCATTTAGGTAAAAGTGGATGAAATCAAAGAACAAGGGACTAAGATCCCTTCCTAATTCATGTAATCTCCAGTTCAACCCAAAGTAATAGGTCAAGTTCTAAAATAGCACAGAATGCATACATATAATAAAATTACACGCACATGGCATTGCACGCATAGCCAACAAAGACTCACATATCATGCTTCAAGAATCTACTTGCCTTCAATTAATCAGAACAAACATTGCCAAACAATTCAAACATGTATAATTGCAACACAAGTACTAATCAAGAAAATTTTTTAAATGGATACCAATTTTTTTAAAATATTTCATAAATCATCAAAACAAGATACATTCCATAAGTTTAACAACCATATACTACAAGTATTATCTAAAACTCCTAAACATGTCAGTTCAACTGAAAATTAAATATCCACGGGAAAAACGAACACAGGCAAGAAAACCTCAGGATCAAAAATTTGGGATAGCTATGGACTAAAAGCTACTCAGACTTCACCCTAGTCCATAGCTACCCATACCCCACCCAAAATAATGTACGTTGTCCTTAATGTACAGTGTAAAACAAAATAAGCACAACGGGTCAAATAGTAAACATCATATGGTGCCTAAGCACCAGTCTCTAATGACCTCTAATCATCACCCTCTCGTGGGGTAGATTATGCTATAGCCTTATTGGATGAACCAATATGTAAAAGTCAATCACACTGCTGGGCATGTCTCTTCTCCTCCTCGACTCTCAACATATGCAAAGCTAGCCCTCGCTCATCCTCCACCACCTCCTCATTAACCTCGGAGGTCTTTTGGTGCACCTTCCACTCTGTTACATCATCATCCTTATTGGGTCTCTTTCCAGGAGCACGTTGTGGGGGATCCTCCAACTCAAAAGATCAAATAGTGGATCCTCTGCAGGTGTAGGCTCGGGAATAGTAATCAGAGCCTCTAATAATGAAGTCAAGTCTGCAGTGAATGTCTTTAACACCTCATGAAAAGCTGTCAAGCTTGTTCGTCGGGCCTCAGCAAGTTGCTTTTGCACCCGCTCCTTGAAAGTATCGATGCATGCATCTACCGTAGCAATACATCGGCCAACTGTACAAGTGCTATATGCCTTACATCATGCCTCCGACTCCTCAATGATCTACCAGCCGCAGGGCCTAATCTGCTGCATAAGCTGAGATAACTAAGCCTCAGTTTGTGATAATCTCTGCACCATGGCCTGAAAAGCAATAGCAGACATAATAGGGATGTCTGTGGAAGGACTCTGTGATGTAGATGGCTTTGGTGCAGGTGCAGCGATAGCGGGACTTCTCTCAATGTCGACTGCCATAGGCTACTGTGGTCCCTTCTCAGTAGTAATAGCTAGAGTAATAGTGGCGGCAGTCGTCGAACCCTCAGCCTGTGGCTCTGGCATGAATGGCTCGGACATGGGAGGAAGCTATACCCGCTGAAGTGCCATGGGTTCTCATTCGCCTTGGTCAGGCTGGGATCGATGGTATAAAAGTCCACGACCATGGGATCTATCTTATGCGATACCTCCACCTTCACCTCTTTGCTGAGCCTATAGATCAACAATAGGAAAGGCATGCACGTGGTCCTCCTGCATGTTGGCTCATGTATTCGCTTTCGTATGAATCATGCCCAATCAATATCATAGACCGCTAAGATGCTGGCAAACAAAAGTTCTCACTCCATATTATCACATTATTTTTCAAGGTTGATTCGACGCGAGATCGGATAATGGCCAACCAAAGCATTGTGGGAAATGAGATGGAAGCTTTCATTATAGGCTGAGAATGTGTCGTGACCCATGTAGGCTTTGGACCATGCTCAGCGATGTGGCTAGTAACCCATCTCAGTATCTCTATCCGATGTACCATATGTTTGGCAGTCATAGCTGTCCAGAGTTAGTTCAATATTCAATCAAACTTAACTATAGAACATGGTGCTTTGTATATGTGACCAAACTATACACAGCGAATCGTCTCCTCAGATATGTCAACTCTGGCCTCTGACCAATACCTCTCGCAATCTAGGTTACTTCAGAGGTTTCTTCCCCTTGGGAAGATCCTGAAGAATAGTTGCAGAATAAACTGCATAAAATTCCCACACCATGAGTGGGGAGTACCGGCCAAGCTTATCAGTTTAACACCCGAGCCCATGTTGTCTCATGTCAACCTCGAGTCCGGGGACATGGCTCAGTCTTGTGTCAATAAGTTGGGGCTCCTAGTAAAATGACCGTACTGGCCTCCCTACACATTTGGCTCTAAACCCTCAATATATATTGCCTTTATTCCCTCTACACCCCATCGATGAGCCTGAGGATCCATAGGAAAAATGGAAAGGGTAATCGAGGATCGAGAATCTCCTTTATCCTTGGGTGCCTCCTCTGAGTTAGACTCCGTATATGAAAGAGTCATCTGTGGCAAACTCCGCTCAGACACATAACCATTTCCCCCCTCATCAGACTGGAAAGTTCCACCTACTTGCATCAAGGTCTGAGCAGCTCATGCAACAGTTGCCCTAGTTTGAGGCACCTGCGCCTCTGGGTCGAGATAGACATTGGGGACTTAATTAAACCCATTTGAGTGTACATTTTTCGAATTCTCATCACCAAGAATATGGTTAAAGGTTGGGACCATGGGATCTATCTGATGTGATACCTCCACCTTCGCCTCTTTGTAGAGCCTATAGATCAACAACAGGAATGGCATGCACATGGTCCTCCTGCATGCTGGCTCATGTATCCGCTTTACTATGAATCATGCCCAATCAATATCATAGAATGCTAAGATGCTGGCTAACAAAAGTTCTCTCTCCATATTATCACATTATTTGTCAAGGTTGATCGGATATGAGATCAGATAATGGCCAACCAAAACTTGGTGGGAAATGAGATGGAAGCTTTCATTATAGGCTGAGAATGTGTCGTGACCCATGTAGGCTTTGGACCACGTTCGACGATGTGTCTGGTAACCCATCTCAGTACCTCTATCCGATGTACCATATTTTTGGCAGTCATAGCTGTCCAGAGTTGGTTCAATATTTGGTCAAACTTAGCTATAGAACAGGTGCTTGGTATACGTGACCAAACTATACACAGCGGATTGTTTCCTCAGATATGTCAACTCTAGCCTCTGACCAACACCTCTAGCAATCTAGGTTACTGGAGAGGTTTCTTCCCCTTGGGAAGATCCTGAAGAATAGTCATAGCATAAACTGCATAAAATTCCCACACCATGAGTGGGGAGTACTAGCCAAGCTTATCAGTTAATCACCAGAGCCCATGTCATCTCATGTCATCCTCGAGTCAGGGGACATGGCTCAGTCCTGTGTCAATAAGTCGGGGGTCCTAGTAAAATGACCGTACTGGATTCCCCTGCCCCTTTGGCTCTAACCCCTCATTATATATTGCCTTTATCCCCTCTACACCCCATCGATGAGCCTGAGGATCTGTAGGAAAAATGGATAGGGAAATCGAGGATCGAGAATCTCCTCTATCCTGGGTGCCTCCTCTAAGTTAGACTCTGTATATTAAGGAGGTATTTGTGGCAAACTCCGCTCAGGCCCATAACCATTTCCCTCCTCATCAAACTGGAAGGTACCATCTACTTGCATCAAGGTCTGAGTAGCTCATGCAACAGTTGCCCTAGTCTGAGGCACCTGCATCTCTGGGTCGTGATGGGCATTATGGACTTCATTAAACCCATTTGAGTGTACATTTTTCGAATTCTCATCACCAAGTGTATGGTTAAAGGCTTTGATAACTGAACTTCTATTTTTGGGTGCCATGATTCTTGAAATTATTCAGAAACAAAGAATCATTAGCCCCAAATAAATACCAAAAAACAAAAACAAAAACAAAATAAAAATAAAAGAAAATTTACATGAATAAGTTGCAGATGGCATATATGAGCTGCACGTATTACTCGTAGTTGGGACTAGTCGTACTACAGCCTCAGAGTCTAAAGGTGTATGAAAACTTAAAACATGAAAACTAGGTACGAGATGCAGTTATGACTCGTCGACTTAACTATGGGTCGTAGACAGGTCTCATACAAGGATTCAGTATACAAAATTCATACAGGCACAATTCCACGAGACCCAAAAACAGTTCATAGAGGGTTCTACGACTTGTAGGTGGGTCACGTATGGTGAATACCAAAGAAATCTAGGTCACTATTATCTTTTATGAGAGGCAACTACGACTCATAGATCCTTCCACTAGTCTTAGGAGAGACCCGTAGCAGAAAGTAATAGGTACTTGAAGTACCTTACTCACCACACAGACTTCAAAAGCAACTCAAATATGAATAAAACATCATCAAAGCAAGTTTACAACATTTATACATTGGGCATAATTCAAGTCGTACCCTATTGTACCATCATAAAAATATACCCCAGCCACATTAACAAATCCATGAACATGCATTCGAATAAACCTTTCCCAACTCATTCATACATGTCCTCATGTAACCATCCCCAATTCACAAAACAATCATTCAATCACAATTAGACGAATTTAGGAAATAGTTCAACAAGTATAACAAGGGATAATCAATCCAAGATTCCAACAACATTACCCTAACCAAAACATTATCATGCTACTGTGGCTTTGCAAATCAACAACAATCGAAACCCAATATCACTCAATTGACCAACAACAACTATTAATAGCATGATCAACACATTATACCAACATAGATAAATTCTTAAACTAGGGCTAACACAATGAATTCTACTCAAAACAATCCTAATTCCTTCTCAATTACTTCTCACCCACGAATGATATGCCTTAGTAACAGTAAAAATATTATAATCATTCAATCAATTCAAAGGAAAGTCAATTTTGAGAGTTAATGTAAACAAGAGACAAACCGTGGGAAATAATGAACTAAGATGATCAATATGACAAGAAGAAAGTCCAAAACCCTAGCAATCGGTAGACATGCAAAAAACAATTGTTGGATTGTCGAAAAATTTGATCAGAGAAAATTGGAGAAAGGATTCGGGCCGATTTCAGGTTAAAAAGTGGGGTCAAAATGATTTTGACCCCTTAAATAGTTTACTAGGTCACGGTTAAAACTAATCACTGATCAGGCCTATGAGACCCTAACTACGACTCGTAGCTCGGTCTATGACTCGTATATTATGGTCTCATAGACCATCCAACACTTAGAAGAATTTTGAATAGTCATATTTGGGCACGGCGAACTCCATACACGACTGGTACCTTGGACTACAAGTCGTAAATTTGGCTCGTAGTTCGAGTGCCTACTTTAATTGATCACTAGTAGCCTCTACGAGGCAGAGCTAAGAGTCATAGTGTCCACTACGGCTCATACGCCTGGTCGTAGACACTTCTTCAGCTATATTTCTCTACAATTTTCCCACTTTGTTCAAAACCTGCACGTTTTCTAAAAATACAACGTTGTACAAAAGTTCAACTAAGCCAATGACTAAAAATTACAATCACCTCAAAATAAAAAAATACTAGCTACAAATCCACAAATTACTAATAAAGTCAAAACAAATAAAAGCATTAAAAGTTCTTGGGTTGCCTCCCAAGTAGCACCTGATTTAATGTTGTGACATGACTTAGTTATCTTGATACTAAGAATCCCTCAATATTTGATGAACCTTCTTCACAAGGTATTTCCTTTCTTATCATGCAACATTGAATTTGCTCAAGCTATTCAAACAATGACCTGAATTGGCTGTTCAATTATTTAATTGCTCCTCAGTCCGATCAACCTTGTAATTTATATTGATAATGTCAAATTTATCTCTCTCAATAACTCTTCTTGTGCATCTACCCTCCTCACCAATTGGGCAAGTATGTCTTCAACATTAGATCTCCCGTATCTTGGGCACTGTTGATGTGGTAACTAAAACTAATTGTCCTCACTATTCACTTGCTCAGTGTTATTATCAGAGATTCCATATGACTAGTTGATTGACCCTATATAGGTCTATATACGGCATAAAAAGCCTCCAATTTGTCCATTCGTTCAACAACCTCTACAAATGATAACTGTAAGAATGCTAGGTAGTCTCCTCCCATTAGGGCATCTGGATAAGCTGGTTGTTCAGAGTTCAGTGCTCGATAGAAGCTTGCCAATAATGAAGGATCTAAAAGGTCATGGTCTAGGGCACTCCTTAAGCATTATTTGAAATGTTCCCAAGTGAAAGTGAGTGCCTCACCATGGAGCTGCTAAAAGTTAAGAATGTAGTCCCTCATTGAAATCTTGTTCTTTTTAATGAAGAAAGTTGCAAAGAAAACTTTTCGAAACTCTACCCAGTTTGTGATCACATCATGCAGGAGTTTAGAGTACCATGTTGCAGCATTTCCAGTCAATATCATTGGGAAGACCTAGAGTCTCACAACATCCAAATATGGGTGTTGTGTTCCCATTACATCCTTGCACACCTGTGAAAATTTTTGTAAGTGGATGTGTGGGTCCTTCGATGGTCGACTAGCAAACAAGATACGAGTTTGCAATGTTTGAGGAAAAGCAGCAATGATAGGATGTTTCGCTTCAGCTCTCTTGCCGTTCATATTAGCTTGAGCCATTCTTTGGATAGCCTGTTAAACTTTGTGTTTGGTATACACCTAGTGTATCTTGCATAAGAAACTAAACAACAAAAAAAACAAAATTAAAGTACAAGAGAATTAAGAAATTAATACTTGAATTAACTACTAGTGAAACCAAATCAAAGCATCGCCGTATTCCCCGGCAACGGTGCCATTAATTTTGATGTCGCTCAATCCGTACCTCTCATTTTGAGAATAAAGTGATCATCAATAGTAAGAAACCAAACCAAGGTTAGGGTCAAATCCTAATGGAATATAGGTCTTTGCCACATTGATTCACCGAAAATCAATTCAAATATCAAACAACTCAATTCTCAAGGAAGAGGGTTTTGCAATGATCGATGTCAAATTAAAATAAACTACTAAAACGGGGAGAGAATCAAATTTGAGAGAAACTTAGAAAATTGTGTTCCCCATGATTCACTAACTTAAGCCACAGATAACACAACATCAATTGCGATATTGCATGCAGGACTGCAACTTAGGTTTTTTCAACCCTTGGGCAAAGGTGAAGTTCAATTTTCACTATGGCGCTTTGGCCGACAACAATAGTATGCCAAACTAACCGTTACCCATTTTTCCAGTCAACCTCTCCTTGGCTAGGTTTGATTGGTCAGATGAGAAGACATCAATAAAATTTTGTTATCCATTTTTTTTTCCTATTCATTACTACCTTGATCGAGATCATGACACTAGGCATGGTTCAACGTTGGACACCATTAAACAACAAGAAAAATGAAAAAAGATGGATGGTTACATATAAATAACCAACACAAGAAGTGCAAATAATCCTAGCTTTCTAAGTTAGCTACTCATGGTTCCCACAACTCCAAGTTGTGGGGTTTAGCCACTCTTGGATTGGGCAAACAAATCGATAATGAATAAAGAATATATGGTAGATTTCTTACCCAAGAAAATTGAAGACCAATGAAGCCCACTTTGCATTTAATATCACAAGCGTGAATGAATAAAGTAATCCACAAGTGAATCCAATCTCCCAATTTGAGTCTCCAAAGATAAACCCTAAAATTCTGCTTTAAAACCCCTTTGAAATCTGTGTACAATGTTTAAATGAAAAATGAAAGATTCTCCTGAAACCCTAATATATTCTATTTATAGCATTTACAAAAAGGTCCTAAAATAATAAAAAGAAAATCTGGTCAGCGGTTGGCACAACATGCTGTTATGACTCGCACGGTGCCATGAGAGTCGTAGTCGGACTTTCGTGGTCAGCACTCGACGTTTTGGACATCAATGCTACAATCCACCTCTACAAGTCTTAGTCGGGACTACGACTCGTAGTTCCTTCTCATAATCCACACTTGTATTTCTTTAGTCCAATTTTGATCAACACTATCAATTGCTACATGGCCACCCATTGCAGGCATAGAAGGGACTGCAACTTGTACTTGAGGCTCGTATGGCTAAGTTCCAAATTCTTAGATTTTTTTAACACTATTACTTGATAGGAGAACACCTCTTCGACTCGTAGCATGAGCTACTACTCATACTGGGGCCCGTATGGCCTGAAAGTCAGCAAAATCTGCAACTTTTCCCAAAATTAACCCAACCTGTATTTTCTGCAGAAACAAACACATGAACACATAAAAACCATAATGAATCGCATTGAGAACACACAAAATCCTAGATTTTAGACATCCAGTATGTTGTATTTAGACAACACATCATTGAGTTTTACCCCTAATTTAAGTGGTTTCTACGTAATTGATTTAATTGCTTTCAATTGGATATTGGTTCATGGTTGACTTCAATTTTTGTCTTAAGATTTGAGGTGCAGAACTTGAATCTATGCTTTGTTCTCCGTTTATTGCATGAGAGTGAGTAATGTGAGTGTCATTGTCATGGAGCAATTAGCGTGTTGATTTGAATTAGGATTTATAGCTTACTTGTATCTACCCAATTTGTGCATTTTTCGCTTTGTTATGTGTTTGTGTTCTATGAAAAATTTGTGTATTTTTTTATTACGTTTTCTTTTTGTGTTGGTGTTCATTGGCTAATTTTGTTGAAATCTTGCTTGATGGTTATGAGCGAATGGATTATGACCCTTATCCTTTTCGTGGAGGACCTAATATTTGAATAAATTGTGTTAAGAATATGTATGGTTAGAATAGGTATGGTAAGTAAAGGTTTGCTCATATACTCATCTCAAAGATCGCAAGAGAGATGATGCTAATGTAAGGCATCATATGTTGGGAGTGTAAAAGTGCCTAAGAATTGAAACCAATAAATTTTCCAAGTAATACTAGGTTTTATGGAAGGACCCATGGGCTATAAATGGTCTCACGTGCCGTAGCTTATGCCCATGGAGTGATGGCCAGAGATATGGTTTTTTAAATTTGGGAGTACGAGTTAGTAGACAAATCGTATAATGGTGGGTCGTAAGTCCAGTCATGGAATGACATTCAGAGAAAGTACCTGAGGGTCCAAAATGTTACAATACGAAACACTATTCTTATAACCCGTGTGACCATGGCCTATAATCGAGGTCTCGTAGTCCTGTCTAATAAAATTTTATAAAGGGCAAATTCGATATTTCCTAGTATTATATGTCTATGCTACATGTTCTTCCCTCTTGAGCTAAGGGAGGCCAAAATGAAGGATTTCATGAATTTGAAGCTAGTATCTATGAGTATGAGGGAGTATGCCCTCAAGTTCAACCAACTTTCTAAGTATGCTCCACACTTGGTTGCCGACCTAAGGTCTAGAATGAATAGTTTGTGATGGGTGTAACTGATTTACTGAATGAGGAGTGTCATGCCACTATGTTGATTGGTGACATGAACTTTTCCCGCCTCATGTCTTATGCCAAACAATTAGAGAGGCAAAAGTTGAGAAAGAAGAGAAGTGGTGAGGCGAAGAGGGCTTGTTTTGATGGTAAGTTTCAAGGTCCCAAGGATGGCCGATTTTATCAAGGCCAAGAGTCTTCTCATGTTCCTAATAAAATGGTTGCCAATCACTACCTAAGGGCCGAAGGTGGTGGTGGTGTGGTGCCTAATGCTATATGTACAAAATGTTGTAGAGACCATGGTGGACCATGTTTGAGGGACACTAATGTTTACTATAGTTATGGAGAAGTGAATCACAAGAAGGTTGATTGTTCTCGTAATAAACCAACGGTAAAGATGTTCATCCATAAGGCTGGGTTGCAAATGCAGTTCCTTCAGGGAGAGGAGACCAACATGGTGGTTCCCCAAGGAACAACTGGTTCTATGCTCCTCAAGGGAGGCAAGGGGTAGATGAGGTGCCCGATGTCGTCACTTGTACGTTAAAAGTCTTTGATTTTGATGTCTGTGCATTGATAGACCCAGGTGCCACTCTTTCTTTTGTTACTCCTTTCTTTGCCGAAAGGTTTCTTGTTGAGTCCAAATTGTTGTGTGAGACTTATGAGGTGTCTACTCCCATTGGTGCGTCTATTGTTGCTATAAAGTTCTACAAAAATTGTCCCATTTGCATTTTCCATAAAATATTACATTGTGATCTTGTTGAGTTGGTTATGGTGGATTTTGATGTCATTCTTGGGATGGAGTTGTTGCATGCATATTATGCCTCTATTGATTGTAGAACCCGTATGGTCAAATTTCAATTCCCAAATGAACCATCATTGAGTGGGAGAGTCATGATGTGGTGGTCAAGGGTAGGTTTATCTCTTTCATTAAAGCCCAAAAGTTGATCTCTAAGGGGTGTCTCTATCATCTTGTGAGCGTTAGGGATGTAGAGTCCAAATTCCTTCCTATAGAGTCGGTTCCGGTGGTAAATGAGTTTCTCGATGTCTTTCCTAGTGATGTTCTCGGTGTTCCTCACAAAAGGGAAATAGACTTTCGCATAGACCTCATTCCCAATACTCAACCCATTTCTATTCCCCCTTAGCGTATGGCCCTGACGGAGTTAAAAGAGTTGAAGGAGCAATTGAGGGATTTGTTAGAGAAGGATTTTATTAGGCCTAGCCAATCACCTTAGGTGCACTTGTGTTGTTTGTGATGAAGGAGGATGGTTCTCTTAGAATATGCATTGACTACCAGCAACTTAATAGAGTCACCATCAAGAATAAGCACCCTCTCCAAAGGATTGGTTATCTATTCGACCAACTTCATGGGGCTAGTCACTTCTCGAAGATTAATCTTCAATCCAGGTATCACCAAGTGTAAGTGAGGGAGTGTGACATTCCCAAGATGGCCTTCCGAACTAGGTATGGCCATTATGAATTTCTGTTTATGTCTTTTGGGTTGACCAATGCACCAACTATCATATGGATCTTATGAATAGGGTATTCAAACCATACCTTGACCTTATTTGTGGTGGTCTTCATTAATAATATTTTGATCTATTCTCATAGTGAGGAGGAGCATGTGATCATTTGCAGGTGGTGCTACCATAATTGAGGGAGGAGAAGTTGTATGCCAAATATGAGAAATGTGAATTTTGGTTGAAAGAGGTGGCTTTTCTAGGTCATGTGGTGTCAAGGGATGGAATTAAGGTTGATCCTAAGAAGACGAAGGTAATTAGAACTTGGCCTGGACCTTTGACTCCATTGGACATTATAAGATTCTTAGGCTTAGCAGGTTATTACCGAGTGATTGTGAATGGGTTCTCTTCTATTGCTTCTCCCATGACTAAGTTGACCCATAAGAAGGCAAAATTTGTGTGTACTAATGAGTGTGAAAAGAGTTTCCAAACCTAGAAGGATAAGCTTGTCTCCGCTCCAATCTTGTCTCTACCGGAATGGTTGGAAGGGTTTGCTGTGTATTGTGATGCCTCCTGAATTTGCTTGGGTTGTGTTTTGATGCAAAATGGTAAGGTGATAGCTTATGCCTCTAGACAACTCAAGGTGCATGAAAAGAATTCTGCTACCCATGATCTTAAATTGGTCGCCGTGGTATTTGCTTTCAAAATTTGGTGTCATTACTTGTATGGGGTGCATGTTGATGTGTTTACCGATCATAAGAGTCTCTAATATGTGTCCACTCAAAAAGAACTCAACTTGAGACAACGAAGGAGCTTAGAGATTCTTAAAGACTATGATATGAGGGTGCATTATCACACCGGTAAGGCTAATGTGGTGGCCGATGCTTTGAAAGGGTGTCTATTGGTAGCCTAGCACATGTTGATAATGGTGGCAAAGAGGTGGCTAGAGAGGTTCATCGATTGGCTAGATTGAGAGTTACGTTGGAGGAAATTGATGTGGTGGTATTGTGGTTGTTGATAGCTCTAGATCTTCATTTGTTAAGGAGGTCAAAGCAAAGAAAGATCTTGACTGCTTCTTGATAGAATTAAAGGCCTTAGTGGGAGAAGGCAAGGTGGAGGTTTTCTCCCTAGGGGGAGATGGTGCCCTTAGATACCAAGGTAGGTTGTGTGCCTTGTGTGGATGAATTGATGCAGAGGATTCTTTATGAGGCTCATAATTCTTCCTATTCTATTCATCTTGGTTCTATAGAGATGTATAGAGATTTGAGGGAAGTGTTTTGGTGGGATGGCATGAAGAGAGATATTGCATTGTGTTCGCTTGTCATACTTACCAACAAGTAAAAGCCGAATACCAATGGTCGAATGGCCTAGCCCAAGATATAGAGATTTCTACTTGGAAGTGGGTGGATATTAACATGGATTTTGTGGTTAGGTTGCCTAAGACTAAAAAGGGTTTTGACCCCATTTGGGTTGTGATTGAAAGGACGACAAATTTGGCTCATTTCTTACCGGTTAAGATTACTCATGGAGTCGAAGATTATGCTAAGTTGTACATTTATGAAATTGTTAGATTGCATACGGTGCCCTGGTCTATCATATTGGATAATGATGTTCAATTAACGACTCACTTTTGGAGGTCCTTCCAAAGGGGTTTTGGTACCAAGGGAAATCTTAGTACAACCTTTCACCCTCAAATGGATGGACAAGATGAAAGAACTATCTAAACTCTTGTGTTTTGGAGTTTAAGGGTAGTTGGGATGATCATCTTCCACTCATTAAGTTTGCTTACAATAATAGCTATCATTCGAGCATTGGTATGGCTCCTTTTGAGGCTCTCTATAGTAGATGTTGTAGGTTCCAGGTTCGATGGTTTGAAGTAGGAGAAATGGATTTCTTGGGTCCGGATCTGGTCATGGAGGCCATATACAAGGTAAGGTTATTATAGAAAGGCTGAAAACATCCCAAAGTCATTAAAAGTCCTATGCCGATGTGAGGAGAAGGGATCATGAATTTAAGGTTGGTGGTTGGGTCTATTTGAAGGTTTCACCCATGAAACGTGTGGTTCGCTTTGGTAAGAAGGTTAAATTGAGTCCAAGATTTGTGGATCCTAATAGGGTGTTGAGGAGTATTTGCAAGGTGGCTTATATGTTGGATTGCCCAATGACATGAATATGGTTCATCCAATTTTCCATGTGTCTATTCTGAGGAAGTGTGTGAGTGACGCAAGTACTATTGTGCCTCTTGATGTTGTGGATATTGTTGAAGACAATTTGACTTATGAAGAGGTCCCAGTAGAAACTTTGGATAGATAAGTGAAGAGGTTGAGGAACAAGGATATTGCTTCCGTCAAGGTTCTTTGGAGAAACTAACAAGTTGAAAATGCCACATGGGAACCCGAGGAGGACATGCAAAAGCGGTATCCCTATCTCTTCCATTCTACTCAATCCTAAGGTACTAATTCTAAGCCTCCTATATGATGTCATGGCTCATGTTTCAGCCCTATGTCATTTGCATTCATTCATGTTTATGTTGATAAGTTCATGGCGATTTTAACACTTATGTTGAGATTTTTGAAAATGGTGTTCAAGTGCATTATTGCATTCTTATTGGGGCTGATTTCTTCATGATTACTCTTCTTATGCACGTTTCTTTGACATTTAGGGACGAATGTTCCCAAGGGGGAGATATTGAAATGACCCCAGAAAGTGCCCAAAAATGTGCCTCGAAAATGCCTATAATCATAATTTCCATAAATCTCAAATTTCGTGCGTGATATCAAAAATAAGACTTCGTATTCGTGATCAGGGGGAAAAATTTAGTGGGTGATGGATTTAACCCTGATTGTAGAGCAACCGTTTCAAAATTTTATTTTTCAAAAAAATCCTTATCTAGTGTTGATCTGCGCCCTTGGCACGATGCAGCCCAGGTGCGGGCTAGTGTTATTTTTGGTTCAGTTTTGCCTGTTCGGTCCAAGGACTTTGGGTTTTGGGCGTAAGTCTTCGTATGGGTAAAAATGCCTATACATAGTCATTTTTCAGCCGCACATCATACAAGACATTTCCAAAAACCCTCTGAAAAACTTAATCAAATATTTCACTCAAAATCAAGTGTCCCAAACTCATTTCCGGATTCAAGAAATTCAATCAAGCTTCAAGTTTTCATCTCAATCTTCATCAAGTAATTCTCCAAACTTGAGGTATGTGGGTTTCAACCATTAGGTCCTTTCTACCATGGTGCCCAAGCTTCCTTTTTACATAAGTTGCATGTTTCTAAGTTGATTTACTTATGAGTCTTCTTATTATGAATTTGACTATGAATTATGTTGGGGTTTTGTAAATGTGTAATTGTTTATGCATGTTTTGAGCTATGGATCTAAGATCTATAGTGACTTTTGATGAGGGGTTTCAATATATTTTGCAAGGTGGTATCACCAAGTGTTGGTGGGTTGATTTTCTACAAGTTTTCTTGCATAATTTCACTCTTGAATTGCATGGTTTTACACTAACATAACACACCCACCAAGTATTTGATAAAATATCTGATTTAGGGTTCTTGAGCTATTGATGATCCATTGCATGACCTATGACTTGAATGAATTTATGATGATGAAAGGAAGGTATATATGTGTTGATTTCATGAAAAGTATCTATAGTGTTGCGAGTTGACCACACTTTGTTGAGGGGGTGCTATATCTCAATCACCATGGATGGCAGGGTGTGACAACTAACAACCAATTGAGGGGCTGATACTTCAATCACCATGGATAGGGTGTGACAACCATCACCACATTGGGGGGTTGATACCTCAATCACCATGGATGGTAGGGTATGACAACCATTAACAAATTGAGGGGTTGATGCCTTAATCCCCATGGATGGTAGGGTTTGACAACCATCAACCAATTGAAGGGTTGATACCTCAATCGCCACTCCAAGGGGGTGGTAGGCCGTGGACATGATGGACTCTTACTACACATGCAATATGTTCTTTAAAAGCATTGTTATTTCAAGTATCACTCATGCATGGCATATTGCTATATGCTTATCATTGCCAAATTATGCATTTCGTATGTTGCCTATCTCTTGTTGCATTGCATCCTACATACTTAGTAGATTGAAACGTACTAACGCATACTCTATGCCTACATGATATTACCATGTAGGAAATGGAGCTCCTCGCGATCATCCTCATCCTCCCCGTGGCTAGTACTATCTCCTCAAAGTAACTGTGGTGAGTCCTCAACTCCGAGGATGATAGCTTTTGTTCTTATGTTATGTAAAGACTGTCTTTCTTTGTATGCTTTTTACTATGAGGGTGAGCCCGAAAAGTTGTCTTGGCCCCTGCTCAATTCTAAGTGTAGAGGTGTTGTTGGACAAGTTATGTAATGATGTTATGAGCTTTAACTCTCTTTAACTCTTTTGATGTTTTATGATATAAAAGACTTCTGTTAGCCCCATATCCTTCTTTTATTCTCTTGTTGTTGTTCAAATGCTTCCATGACCAAGGATGTGTAATGATATATTAAAAGGCTTATTTGTGGTTCCTTTGGGTTTCCCATTCCCAGTGTCACGTCTAGGGTCTATGCTTGGGTCGTGACACCCCATCTATGGCTTGTAGAATGGTCTATGGCCCGTAAATGGGGTCTCGTAGACCTATCTTGACAGTTTTAATTAGGGGCAGTTTTGTCATTCCTTAGCTTTCTATGCTTATACTATGTCGTTTTGACCCTCTAAGGGAATCATTATCAACATTGTTGCCCTAACATCTCTCATTTCCTCCCACTTCCTAAAATTATTAATTCCCAAACCTATCTCAAGTGCTCAAGCTCTCAAGA
Source organism: Solanum medicagineum (assembly GCA_026153255.1). Classification (NCBI taxonomy): domain Eukaryota; kingdom Viridiplantae; phylum Streptophyta; class Magnoliopsida; order Solanales; family Solanaceae; genus Solanum; species Solanum medicagineum. The sequence continues at coordinate 8,472 of JAPFFP010054627.1, read as the reverse complement.
AGATGGAATAAGTTAGGGTTTTGGTTCTTCTCCTCCAAGATGCATATACTCTCCATTAAGTCAATAAGGTATGTGGGTTTTGATTGTTGGAACCTTTCTCTCACAAGCTCAACCATTTCTTGTCCAAGCCCCTTTTCCAAAGTTATTAGTAATTGTAAAGATTTTATGAACCATTTTGCATGACATTATTATTGGGAAACTATGATGATATTTTGATGAGCATTATGTTATTTGTCTTTGAACACTATGATGAAATAATAAGCCAGGAGAAATATGTGACTGAAGATGAAGGTCTATGATGCCCTAACTATGCTTTACTATGATAAGGTGAGTTATGTTGCATGATGTGAAAAAGGGCTTTTACTCATGTCTAAAAATGATGTTCTTACATGGTTTTAAGCATGTATGTACACCCACCATATTTTGCTAAATCATGAATCAATCTTGTTATGTGCACAAAGGCTTTATGGCAAGATATGTGATTTATGAAAAATATAAATTGTGAAGGGCTACTATGTATGCTATGAATTATGAGATGTTGTGAAAGCTATGATATGTTATGAGACCTATCTTTCATATGCTGAACCCTTGCTTTTTATGAGCTACTCTATTAGCTGTTAGGATACTAACATGCCTTGCAAATTATGATAATAAGAATAATTTGAGTATTCCTTTGGATTGTGACCTAGCACCAAGCGGACCTTGGTAAGTAACCATTGTCCCATAACTATGCTGCCACCATAGGTTTGAGATTAGACTAATAGATCCATATAGCTTAAGTTGCATGATTGACCAAAATGGGTTATGTTCCCGTATGACACATGTGAATCTTGTACTGAAATGGGAGATGTTCCCGTAAGGTTAATAAAATATGTATGCAAAGTGGGTGGTGTTTCCATAAGTTAACTATGAGGCACTTTCTGAAATAGGTGATGTTCCCCTAAGGTGACTGTTTGGTTTACCCCGGCAAGGTAGACCACCCCTTTAATCAGTGTGGGGTGAACATCGGGATTCTGACTAGTAGCTATCTTGGTCTTATTTGTCAGTTATGGTCCCTTTCCATCTATTTATAATATGTTAAATGATTTGATGATTCATTCTTACATGATTTGACCATGGCATTGGGCACACATGAGATATTGAACTTATAGTTGTTGATTATAATTATGCATATTATTGAATATGGCTTATGTTCCATGTTGCATTTGCATCCCACATACTTAGTACATTCTATGTAATAATGCATAATATTTGCCTACAATATCTAGTCATGTAGGAACCAGAGCGACATATTGTCCTCCCCCTCCACATGGCTAGACGTTTCGATCGGAGATGTGCATAGTGAGTCCTCCACATTCGGGGACAAAATTCCACCTACTTTCATGCCTTGTGTAGACTCCATTATTTTCAGATATTATCCTTTGAAGGTGAGCCCGGTAGATTTCTTGGTCCCCGACCTATTCGAAATCTAGAGGTGTTGATGGATATTTTGATGATTATGTATTACTAAGCTTGACTCCTTACACTTTTTTGTTATGGAAATCATCTCTTATTCCCATGCTTTTCCCTCGTTTGCGTTAAATGCTTGTTGATGGTGTTTAGATGAAAGTCCCCAGTCCCTAATAACCCTGTAGCGTGAATCATACTTATCTTCCCCTTAGACTTATTTGCTATGAGATTCATGTTTATCCTCTTCCCTACAACATCGTCATAGCGTGAGTTTGAAGCCTTGTTTCGCCTTAGGAATTATGTGATATACATTTATTAATCCTTTATTGCTTCCACAAAACCAAGGATGTGCTATGTATGCTTAAGAGGCTTGTTTGGGGATCCATTCAGGTTCCCATTCGCAGTGTCACGTATAGGCCCTAGGCTTGGGTCATGACACTTGTATAGGCTCATCCTATTTTGTTATGAACCAATATGTTGAAAAAAAGTTCCCATATACTGGCACCCTATCTACGACCATTATCTATGGGTCATGGATGGTTTTATGACTCGTAAAGAGCTTTTGTATTGCTTTCTATACTTTGTTCAATTTTCTCAATTTCAAGACTCCATTTATGAGCTAGTCTACAACTCGTAGACCAAACCATGACTTGTACTACTCAATCATGGATCAAGGTTCATAGACCTTAAATTCCACCAATATTTGACCCTATCCATGACCACTGTTTACGGGTGATAGATCTAACTATGGTTCGTACATTAGGCCTCCTTTTTCATCAAAAATTTCAAAAAAATTCCTAAGTCTACGTTCCATCCATGAGATCCCATCTGTAGCTTGTAGAATTATCTATGGCGTGTAGACTTAACTCATAGTTCCTGCACTAGAAATTAGATTTCTATGATTTTTCCTTATTTTGACATTCCAACTTATGTAGTATTATAATATATTCCCGTTGGGAATGTTTGTCCTTGAGTGAGATGAAAACAAGATTGAGTGGAATGGAATAGATATCTAACAACCCCATATGAATGCAATAATGTACCTTAAATAATAGTTTCATGATTGTTTCAAACTCCTTTTCATAAAATTTCATGTAGTTTTATTTTTATGAGCATATAGGCATATGGTATGACATCAAAAAGATAAAACGTCGGAATTTGGACGAGTTGAGCATGAAGCAATGCTTGGGCTAGATGGAAGGAAAGAAGTAAGGATATCATCTTATCATGTTTGCGTCCACCTCGTATGTAACTCTTTCAACTTCTTGATTCCTCCATATGCCCAAGTAATGCAACTTCCTTGTTTTTCAACCCTTTAATTAGCCAATCCAAATTTCTACCGTAACCACCTAACAAGTCAAATTCTATCCAACATCTACACTCTCCAATGGTATAATGGAACTAGGATCACCCACACATTTCTCCAACACCGACACATAGAATATCAAATGAATCAAGGGGAAGTCCAATGGAAAATGTAGCTCATAGGCTATCTTGCCAATACACCTTAGGATACTATATAAGCCTACGTACAAATAACTAAGCTTCCCATTCTTGTCGAAATACATTACACTCTTCTTTGGGAAAATCTTCAAGTAGACCCAATCATCAACATCAAATTCGAGTTCCTTCCTTTTTACATATAAGTAGCACATTCAATAACTTTGGTAGACTTTTCTTATGATTTTCACCTTTTTCATAACCTTAAACACCAACTCAGGTCCTATCAATGCTACTTCACCTATTTGAAGCCATCCCACTATTCATACAAAGCTTCAAAAGTGTCCATTAGGATGCTAGCATGGTAATTGTTATTGTATGTAAATTTAAACAATGGTAGGTGATCATCCCATTTATACTTGATTGCATACATGCCTAAACATATCTTCTAAGTTTTGAACTATTCTCTTAACTTGTCAATTAGTTTATGGGTGAAAGTTAGTAGTTAGTTACTACCAAGATCCTTTTGAAATGACTTCCAAAAGTGTGAAGTGAATCAACCACCACGATCCAAGATAAATGATAGTGGCACACCATGAAGCTTCACCATACTTGTAGATATTAGGCCTATGACAACGACATCTATGGCAACGGTTCAAAAATGGTAGCAATAAAAGATCTATGGCAATGGTTATACTCGTTGCATCAAGTATGTTGGCTTATATTGGATTTGACCTGTTCAATCAAAGAAGACTTAGACCCATCTATAATCACCACATTCCCATTTTAGGCTTCATCGAACCTAACCATAACCTAGTTATTTAATGCATTTCCTTTGCCAATTCCTTTTTTACATCCTCAATTTGAGCTATACTCTCTATGGATACCCTAGTTAGGGAGTCGACTACAACATTTGCTTTTGCTGAGTGATAATGCACACTGATGTCATAATCTTTAAGGAGTTCCAACTACCTTTTTGTCTCAAATTGAGATCTCTTTGGGTAAACACATATTGAAGAGTCTTGTGGTCGGTGAAAATAAGTACATGTACCCCATAAAAATAATGATGCAATATTTTCAAAGCAAATACCATGACCACTAGCTTAAGGTCATGAGCACAATAATTATGCTCATCTATGTTTAGTTTTCTCGAACCATAGGCAATAACCTTTCCACCTTGCATTAGTACAAACTCGAAAAATTATTGAAGTATCACAATAGATAACACACCCTTTTAATCCTTCCAGTAAGTTCAAAAGAAGAGCAGATTTAAGCTTGTTCTTTAATGTTCGGAAGCTCTTTTTACATTCATCTGTCCAAATGAATTTTGCATTAACTTGTGTCAACTATTCCAATAGGGAAGCAACTGAAAAAAATCCCTCAACAAATCTCCGATAGTTCCCCATTAATCCCAAGTAACTTTTAATATTTGTTGTATTCAAGGGCCTAGGAAAATTTCTCACAACTTTGATCTTTTTAGGATCCACCCTAAGCCTTCACCTGACACTGCATCCCCTAGGAATGTAACCGCCTTTAACAAAAACACACATTTATCAATCATGGAAAACAAATTCTCTTCTTTCAAGGTTTGCTACACTACCCACAAATGCCTCACCCAGTTTTCCTTATGCTGGGGATAAATTAAGATGTCATTAATGAATACCACAACAAATATATAAGGAAATTGTTTAAAGACCCTATTCATGAATTCCATAAATATTGCCAGAATATTTATTGGGCTACTAGACATCACCACGAATACAAAATGCCCATACATAGTCCAAAAAGCTATCTTAGAAATATCACATTCCCTTACCCTCATTTGATGGTATCCAAATTGAAGATCAATCTGAAAAAAATGTCTAGACCATTTAAAAGTCTCAAATAGGACATCTATCCTTTGTAGGGGTGTAATGACTCGCATGTTAGGATTCTAACGAAAGAAGAAAAACTGGACTACAAATGCGTAAGTTCAGTCCACAGAGCCAAGTCTACGGCCAGAGGTGTAAAGCACAAGTCGTAGACCAGACTCATGGATGGAAACCTTAGAAAGTTGGAATTATCTAAGTGTTAAGTGATGTATGAAGCCATTCATGATCCATATTCCTTCTCGTGACCCATAGATAGCATTGATAGATAGGTATCCAAAAAAGTGGAAATTTTTCAATGTGTCGAAGGAGACCACGCCATCCATGTCCTGTGGGTTGAAAGATGACCTATAGATGAGGATTTCATTGTTGGTCGCTGGTAACCAATTTTTTAAAATTGGAAATAAAGAACAACATGACGAGAACCATGGCTTGTGGTTCCATCCATGGCTAGTGATCGGGGTCTCGTAGATGATGTCTGGTAGTTTTAATGAAGGGGACTTTTGTCCTTTCAACAAATTCTAATCCTGAACTTTGTCATTTTAAGGACTCCTAGTGCCCCTAATAATTAAATAAAGCCTTTAATACTTATTCCTTTTCGTCATTCTTCCATTTGTAAAATTTCTTAAGGCACTCGTCCACTTTAAGAGCAAGCTAAGAATGCTAGGGTTTTAGGGGATTTCTTCAATAATAGCAAATTCCTTCTTCATAGGCTTACCGATGGTATGCGAGTTTATTTGTGGGTATCCTTTCACTCACAAAGTCCTACATAATATTTTTCTCTTTTCTTTAAGTATGTTAATTCTACCATGCATGCTAATGATGATTTCATGATGTTTTGTGATTACATGTTCCCAATGTTACCATATGATGTTCTACTAAGTGTGTTCATACGTTTCAAGTTGATGTTGATTACCCCAATGATATGGGTTTGAATGATGGAGTGTGAGCTATTTTACTTGTTTTCTTAAATTTAAGCATGTCACATATGATTTATGAATGTTTCGACTTATGAATAAGCCAAAAGGTTTCAAGTCAACTCTTGCATGATATATGATGATGGTTAGGGCATAAAAGAAAAGTTCTAAAGTTATGATTTATCAAAAATATAAGTATGTTGACAATTCCCTAAAAGAAATTTATAAAGGTCCCAAAGATGAAAGGACAATTCTCACTTGGTGGTTTCCTAAGTTCGAGCTACTCTTGAGTTTGCTATTTATGATTATAAAGTTCCATCATTTGACTAAAGCTATGTTTTAAATATTTTGAGGGATAACTTAGCACTAAATAAGGTATCGAGGTACGAATTGATAAGAAAACCATAGAAGCAACCCTTTTCCCCATTAACAATGTGCCACCATAGAAGCCCTTGTAGGCTAGGCTACTGGATCCACTAATGTGTACATATTTTGGGCTCATTTTGGTGCTAGTTTGCAAGGAAATATTATCCTCAGTGTGCTATTATTCCATTCTCTGGCTAATATGCATGTGTCTTTCGGGAAATGGAACTAAAAGTACACAAATGGACAATACTTAATTAATCTTGGAAAAGGAGCAAAAATGTCAAAGAGGTGAAAAAAGCTGCATTTCCTACATATGCAATGATCCACCGAATACTCAGAGAGACTGCCTAGAATTTGAACAACCAAGGTTCAAGCCCTAATTAGAAAGGTAGTCAGAACTGATGTCATCAAACATATTTTGCGTGCCACCGAATGGCTCAAGAGAATGCCTAAAGTTACAAGACTTAGAACCTGAGAATCATGATAGGAACGTGATGAGAGAGGAACTTCAATGAATCGCTGAACTATATTGGCAGAGTGAAGAGCCATCACCCAATGTTTCAGAGAAACAAGCCTTAAGAGGATGCTGAGGAAAGCGGTCAAGTGCACATTTGGTGCATTGCCGGAGTGCTCGGCGAGAGCCAACCTTCACCGTCAAATGGAAACTCAAGTAGCAACTCTTATACATTTGGATGGACTATTTAAGAAAATTAGAAAGGAAATTTTGCATATCATTCTTATTATTTTTACAGAGAAAGTAGTACTACATAGAAAAGTCCTTGCTCTAGAGTATAAAGGGGTCATAGGGTTTCGAGCAATTGGGAAGCAAAACATGAGGAGAACTGCTGGTGTTAATCAACTTTTCTCTATTCAATACTGCTACCAATGTCATTAGCTACTATTTTTTGTATTGCATTTCAAATTTCTAGCATGAATGGCTAAAATTCCCATTTTGGGGGTACGCTAATGATATGGGTTTTTGATTTATTTGTTGGGACTTTGATATATTGAATTTAATATTGTTGATTTGAGTGAATTTACATCCTTTCATATGGTTAATCTATAATTTCAAGGTTCCAAACTTAGAGTTTAGTTTAGATCTTTAATTATTGCTTTATTTGGAGTGATTAGAGTGTGGAGTGGATGTAATAACTTAAAACTTTCTTAGGTTTCAGTTGAAGCCCTAAACTATGAATTCAATGACTAAGGTTAGGGGTTTTGCTAAGACTTCTTAGGCTAAGCGTGTCCTTCGCAGTCTGCGTATGATATTATAATTAAATCATATGAAACATTCATGTGTCATAACTGAACATTGGTTACAGGAACCTAACCTATTCACTCCTTATTAACTCAAAATTTTCAAATGTTTAGACCTAGCTAGTTAATTGATTCTCATATTTGCATATCTCCAATAACTCGCTTAATTAGTTGATCAATTTGCTTATTAGATATTTTGTAGTTGAATCTAAATTTTAATTATTGTAACCCCTCAAAACCTATAATTACTTAGTCCAATAAACTACTTCAATTTGTGAACCATGATTCCCTATGGGATTCGACCCTGTCCTCTAAAGTTTGGTTAACATGCTAATTACAACCGCTCCCTACTTTCTTTGAGTAGCCGGGTTGAGCGACATAAAAAATGGCATCATTGCCACCGGAGTGTTCATAACTGAAATGTTTGTTGAACTTTGTTATTATAGTTAGAATTATTTACAGCTTTCCGGTTGTTATTGATGTTAAGAAAATAGGTGTTAAGATGGAAGACAATAGGAGAGTCCATGGTGCTAATTTTGGATATGCTAATCATATCTAATCATATGAAGGGTGTTTACTAGGACCATGTGGGAAGCACAGTGCCATCCAACCACCCCCATTTGCCTAAGATGTTAACATTCATATGACAAGTGCTATGTTGCAACTTCTCCAGCTGAAGGGACTATTTGGAGGACTTGCCCATGAGGATCCTCATGAGTAGCTCGGGAATTTGGTTGATGACTGTCTCCCTGTCAATTTTAGGGGAGTGAACAAAAAAGCCATTAGACTGAGGCTATTTCATTCTCTATTACTGGAGAGGTTGTGAAGTTTCTAGCTAAGTTGGCTCATGATTCTGCTACCTCATAGGAGGAGCTTCAAGATGCATTCCTCGAAAGAATTTTCCCTCCCTCGATGAGTGTTAAGCTGAGAAGAAGTATTGAGAAATTCAAAAACATTGAAGGTGAGCCATTGCATGAAACATGACTTCAGTTTGGAAAACATTTACTTCCATGCCTAATCATGGAGCCCCTATTGCAATACTTCAATGTATGCCTCAATACAATCATCAAAAGGGTGGCTGACTAGCTGTTGACAACAACAACAACAACAACAACAACATACCCAGTGTAATCCCACAAGTGGGGTCTGGGGAGGGTAAAATGTAAGCAGACCTT
>JAPFFP010054619.1:0-22970 GCA_026153255.1 Solanum medicagineum | reverse complement strand
GGGGGGGGAGGGGGGCGGGGGTGAGGGGGGGGGGGCGGGGGGCGGGTGGGGGGGGGGGGGGGGGGGGGGGTGGGGCGAAGGTGCTATGCCCATCTACCTTCTCGAGGTGTATGTAGCTTGACCACTATGATAGGGGATGCTATGCCCATATACCATGTTGAGGGGTATATACCTTGACCACTATGATGGTGGGGGGGGATGCTTTGCCCATCTACTATGTTGGGGGTATATACCTTGACTACTATGATGCGGGTGCTATGCCCATCTACCATGTTGAGGGGTATATACCTTGACCACTTTGATTGCGGGTGACATGCCCATCTACCATGTTGAGGGGTAGATACCTCAGTCACCTTCCAAGGGGTGATAACCTTGGATTCTACGTAATAGTCTGCTTGGTCTATGAACATGGTCTCTTCCCACACATGTAATCTATATTCTCAAGTTATATATTTTATAAGCATGTTTTACTTCAAGAATTGATCATGAATGCCATATTATTATTATACTTACCCATTACTTATATTTATGCATTTCGACTAAGTTGCCTATGTCTTGTAGCATTGACTTAGTCCATTCAAACGTACTAACATATACTCAATGCCTACATGATGTTACCATGTAGGAACCAGAGCACCTCTTGATTATTGTCCACGTGGCTAGTCTTGGCATTTGGAAGTGTCACGACCCGGACCTAAGGCCTAGACGTGACACGACGAATGGGGAACCCGAAGGGACCCCAAACAAGTCTCTTAGCATATCATACACACATCCTTGGTCGCGGAAGCACTTAAACAACAAGAAGAGAGTCAAAATGTGGATAAAGGGACTAAGAGAATCCTTGGATATCATAAAACATAAGGAGTTAAGCTCATAGCATAGATACATCGTAATATTCCAATAACACCTCTAAACTTAGAATAGAGCGGGGACCAAGAGACTTTCCGGGCTCACCCACATAATTGTCAAATATCAACATAAAGAAGTTTTAGAAATCATAAGAGAAAGTAGATAGAGTGCTCAAACTTGAGGACTCACCAAGCTTATCTTTAAGATGTCAAACTAGCCACGTGGAGGAGGATAGTCAAATAGAGCTCTAGTCCCTACATGGTAACATCTTGTAGGCATAGAGTATGCATTAGTACATTTAAATGTACTCAGTATGTAGGATGCAATGCAACAAAGGATAGGGAACATGATCAAAATGCATAATTATAAACAATGGATAAGATATCAGTATGGCATGCATGAACGATGCTTGAGGTAAAATGTGCTCGAAAATAATCACTCTTGCATAGCTTGTTCAACATAATAAGGTGACATGATTAGATCATCCAAATACCTTATACCAGAGGGTGAGTGGTATAACATAGGTCATAACCACTTCTAGTAGGTAATGGTTAGTACATGAGGGCAAAGGGATGTCATAGTTCATAACCCCTACATGCACACATAATATAATACGAAGTGTCGAATCGCACATGAGGGTGAGGCATACACATAGTTCATAACCCCTTCATGGTAGAATAAGATAGTAAGTAGTATTGATTCATACATGAGGGTGAGGCACACAACACAGTTCATAACCCCTTCATGTAGTAATTGGCCTTGTACTAGAAGGTGAGGCATGCCACACAGTTCATAACCCCATCTAGTAGGCTTTAACATAAACCTTCACACAAGAATTCAATAATTTATAAATGACTGAGACTCGTAAAACCATAGATAATTTCATGATTTCAAAACATACTTTATATCCCAAAAATATCATGAAGTCACTTGGCTTCTAAACCATGTAATAGACCATCAAAAACTCAAGAACCCTAAACAAGATAATTTGTCAAGAACTTAGTGGGTATGAAATGTTAGTTCAAAATCATGCAACTCAAGAGAGAAGAGATGTGAGAAAAATCAATGTAAATCAACCTACCATCACTAGGTAATACCCTCTTTCAATATACATCAAAACCCTAATCAATTCAGACAATAGATCATAGCTCCATAGCTCAAAACATGCATAGTTGAACAACATTTCAATAAAATCCCAATATGGTTTATACTCAAAATTTGTAATAAGATATACCCATAGATAATCCATCTTGAAAACTTGCAATTTATGTAAAAAAGGAAGGTTGGGCACCATGGGTGAAAGGAATCAATGGTTCAAACCCACATACCTTAATCTTGAAGTTTATTGAAGAAGGAATTGAGGAGGACTTGGGGCTTGATTTTGTTTCCTTGCACTCCAAGAAAACTTCTTGAAAGTCTTGAGAATGGATGGAAAATTTGACGAAGATTAGAGAGGAATTTGAGAGTTTTTAGGGAAAAAAACGGCTAAAGAATGAGGGATTTTCTCATAGTAATAGGGTTCTTACCCAATTTCCCTAGAGTAAAAAAAGAAATTTTTGAACTAGTCAGTGCCAAGTCCGCGTCTCAGACTGGTTGCGGATTGCTACTATTTTTTCAAAGTTTCACCAAAAAATTATTTTCTTGGCACAGATAAAGTATACCTTGTAGGTACTCATTCCCCCAAGCAATTTTGCACTCCGAAAATAATATGAAGCCGGATTCACAAAATTCTGCACAGATTATGAGATATTAAAGAAAATATGCATCATGGGGTCTTTCCGAGCTATGAGGAGGGGTGTTTAAATATCCCCAGTTTTGAGATATAAGGAAATTACGATTATGCGGCATTCTTATGCAAATGTGGGGAATTTCAATATCTCCCCCTTGGGAACATTCGTCCCTGAATTTGAAAGAAACGTATCTAAGAGAAGTAGTCAAGATGATTTCAACCCACACAAGAATGCAACAATGCACTTAAACATCATTTCAAAACGTATGTGTCAAAATCACCATGAACTTGTCAATATAAACATGAATGTATGAAAATGACATGAGGGCTGAAACTTAGGACTTGAAATCGTATAAAGGACTTAGTTATTATCTTAGGCTTGAATAGAGTGAAAGAGGTTTGCATATCACTCCTTTATGACCGCTTCGGCTTCCCTAGTGACTCCTTTGTCTTGTCGATTTCCCCAAAGAACCTTGATGAAAGTTACATCCTTGCCTCTTAGCCTTCTCACTTGTCTATCCCAGATTTCTACCGGAACTTCATAAGTCAAATTATCCCTCATCACATCCACAACTTTCAAAGTTACACCCCCTTAACATAAAAACATGAGAAAACCGGATGAACCATACTATATCCATAAGCAACCTCTAATCCTTGTGCAACCCTTCCAATCCCTCCAACCCTATAAGGACCTACAGACCTTAACCCAATTGTCAACCTTAAACACACATAGTCCATTTTGGCATCAAAAGCCACCATATCCCCCTTGGGACAAAACCTCCACTCTACCATCCCTCACCAAGACCTCCAACTCTATCAAGGTGGAAATCAAGGCCTTGCTTAACTAGACCTCTTCAACCAAAGAAGACTCAGAACCATCAAAACTACTACACCACCATTTTCAACTTCACCCAACCTCATTCCCAACCTAGTAAACCGATGCACTTCTCCAACCACCCTTTTGTCACCCTAAAGACTCCCACTTTCCATAATTGGCAAGCAACCTCACCTTCTTCGAAATTCACAACATCACCCTCAAATGATCCATAAGCTTTTCCTCACTTACAGAAACAAACCAACATATCATCACCAAAGACCACCACAACATACCAAGGTATGGATTAAAGACCCTATTCATGAGACCTATAGACATAGCCGGTGTACTAGCCGCACCAAAAGACACTACCCCAAATTCAAAATATCGAAAAGGACATCAAGGACCTATTGACCACCGAAATAGACTCAATAGGAAGGACCTTAGAATCAACATTCCTACTTTTACAAGATGATAAATGCAACCCTTAGGGATCAATTTGACCTTAAGACAAGAAATGAACCTACCTCTTCACTTCCACTCAAGGATGGGTTTAATAGGGAATTGGAATTTGGCCCTATGGGTTCTACAACTGATGGAGACACAATATGTATGTAACCAACCCATCCAAAGAATGACATCAAAATCCACCACATCTAATCCAACAAAATCACAAGTCAAGGCCTAAATGCAACATGACCACTGAACAATTTCCATAGACCTTTCTAGCAACAATAGACTCACCAAGGGGGTAGACACCAAAAAGTCCACATAACAATTCAGGACACACATGAAGCCCACTAGCAACAAAAGGAATAAAGAAAGGAATAGTGACACCCAAACCTACCAATGTATACATACCAAGATCAAAGAAAACTTCAACGTACAGGTAGCAACATCGGGCGCCTCGTCTACCCCTTGCCTCCTTGGGCCTCTTAAGCAACATGAACGCCTTCACTTTGAGGACGATCTTCCTTGCCCTTGTTTCAAACATAAGGGCAATCAATGAGCTTATTACCTACTCTCCCACGCCCATAACCTGCACTTGAATTCTTTAAGCATTTTCCATGATGATGCTTTTCACATTTGGGGTATTTTAGAAAACTCATCCTACCACTGTCACATTGGAACCTTGGGTTATCCATTCCATCTATAGCAAGCCTCTTATTTGGAGCAATAGAGGACCCTTGGCCTTGATACTCTATACCTTGTTGGAACCAGTCATCCTCAAACTGAGCCTCTTGGACTCTTCACTTCTTTTCTTCCTAAGTTTTTCTCCCTCAAGTTGTTTGGCATAGGTCATAAGGTGGGAAAAATTCATATCACTTATCAACATAGTGGCACAATACTCCTCATTTACCAAATTGGATACCCTCATCACAAACTTGTTCATTTTAGACCTCAGATCGACAACCAATTGTGGAGCATATTTAGAGAGTTGGTTGAACTTGAGGGCATACTCCCTCACACTTATAGAGCCTTGCTTATGATTCATGAATTATATCATTTTAGCTACCCTTAGTTCATTAGGAAAGAACCGATTGAGAAATTCCGCCTTAAACTCCTCCCAAGGATTAGCATCATGATTTTCCCTCTCCATTTTCCATTGCAGAAACCAAATGTGAGCCACCCTTTTGAGTTGGTAGGCCGCAAACTCTGCCTTTTCCTCTAAAGTCACTCCTATGGTGGACAACTCCTTGTACACCTCATCTAGAAACTCTTGGGGATCCACATCCATCTTAGACCTATGGAATCTTTGGTTGATTCATCCTACTGAAGTCGCTTACCTTTGAGGACGGAGTGAGAGCATGAGGGCTTGGACCCCTTGGTTGATTTGGTTGGCCATACCATGGGCCAATAGGGTGATAGCATTCCGAAATTCAACTTCAGTAGCCCCTCTATCTTGAGGAGCGGGGTAAGCTAGTTGTCCCAGAGATGCACGACCACTCGTTGGTCTTTCTCTTTCTAGCGGCATGAGAAACAACTAAAAGAGCAAAGAATATTTGTTAAGGGGAATAAGCCTTACCTGACACTAAGGCATGATATAGACCATGTAGAAGTTAAAAATTTCTTAAAACGCCTCATAGCCTCTCATTCATAGTTGTGGCGTGCTATACAACCATGAATAAGACTCTAATAGATATGGTGTGTTAGATTTCTAGGACCATTAACAACCTAATACTCTGATACCATCTTTGTCATGAATCGGACCTAAGGCCTAGACTTGACACCGCAAATGGGAACCTAAAGGGACCTCGATCAAGCCTCTTAGCATATCATACACATATCCTTGGTCGCGGAAGCAATTAAACAATAATAAAAGAGTAAAATTGGGATAAAAGGACTACAAGAATCTTTTGATATCATAAAACATAAGGAGTCAAGTTCATAGTATAGATATATTGTAATATTCCAACAACACCTCTAAACTTAGAATAGAGTGGGGGCCAAGACAATTTCTGGGCTCACCCTCATAATTGTCAAATATTAATATAAAGAAGTTTTAGAAATAACAAGAGAAAGTAGATAGTGTCCTCGAATTTGATGACTTAGCAAGCTTATCTTCAAGACGTCAAACTAGCCACGTGGAGGAGGATAGTCGAATAGAGCTCCAGCCCCTACATGGTAACATTATGTAGCATACAGTATGCGTTGGTACATTTGAATGTACTAAGTATGTAGGATGCAATGCAACAAATGATAGGCAACATGATCAAAATGCATAATTATAAGCAAAGGATAAGTAAGATATCAATATGCCATGCATGAACGATGCTTGAGGTAAAACATGCTTGAAAATAATGACTGTTGCATACCTTGTTCAACACAGCAAGGTGACGTGATTAAATCATCCAAATACCTTATATTAGATTGTGATTGGTATAGCATAGGTCATAACCCCTTCTAGTAGGTAATGGTTAGTATATGAGGGTAGAGGGATTTCATAGTTCATAACCCCTATATGCACACATAATATAAAAGGAAGTGTCGAATCACACATGCGGGTTAGGCGTACCACATAGTTCATAACCCCTTCTTGGGAGAATAAGATAGTAAGTAGAATTGATTCATACATGAGGGTGAGACACACAACGCAGTTCATAACCACTTCATGTAGGAATTGGCCTTGTACTAGAGGGTGTGGCATACCACATAGTTCATAACCCCATCTAGTAGGCATTAACATAAGCTTTCACATAAGAATTCAATAATTCATAAATAACCAAGACTTGTAAAACCATAGACAATTCATGATTTCACAACATACTTTGTAGCCCACGAACATCATGAAATCACTTGACCTGTAAACTATGCAATAGACCATCAATAACTCAAGAATCCTAAACAAGACAATTTATCAAACACTTGGTGGGTTATAATGTTAGTTCATAATCATGCAACTCAAGAGTGAATACATGTGAGAAAAATCAATGTAAATCAACCCACCATCACTAGGTAATACCCTCTTGCAAGATACATCAAAAGCCCTAATCAATTCACACAATAGATCATAGCTCCATGGCTCAAAACATGCATAGTTGAACAACATTTCATAAAACCCCAATATGGTTTATACTCAAAATTCATAATAAGATATACACATATATAAACCATCTTGAAAACATGCAATTTATGTGAAAAAGGAAGGTTGGACACCATGGGTGAAGGACCCAATGGTTGAAACCCACATACCTTAATCTTGAAGTTTCTTGAAGAAGACTTGTGGAGGACTTGGGGCTTTACTTTGTTTCTTTGAACTTCAACAAAACTTCTTGAAAGTCCTGAGAATGGATGGAGAATTTAATGAATATTAGAGAGGAATTTGGGAGTTTTTGGTGAGTTTTTAGGGCTAAAAATGTCTAAAGAATGAGATATTTTCACATATATATTTATTGGGTTCTTACCCAATTTCCCTGGAATAAAAAAAGAATTTTTAAAAAATTTTTGAACTAGTTCGCGCCAGGTCCGAGTTGCAGACTGATCGCGGACAACTACTATTTTTGCAAAGTTTCACCAAAAAATTATTTTGCTTAGAACGGATAAAGTATTCCTTGTTGGTACTCATTATCCCACAAGAATTTGCCATCTGAACAAGAATATGAAGTTGGATTTGCAAAATTCTACACGGATTGTGAGATATCTGAGCTACGAGGAGAGGTGTTTGAATATCCCCGATTTTGAGATATAAGAAAATTATGATTATGGGGCATTCCTATGCAAATGTGGGGCATTTCAGGAAGATAAACTTTAGTGAGTCCTCAAGTTCAGGGAACCTAGCTATTTTACTCTTGTCACTTGATTTCTCTTTATGTTAAACTATTGATACTATGAGGGTGAGCCTGGAAAGTGTCTTGCCCCCCATCCAATCTATGTTTAGAGGTTTTGTTGGAATAATTGATGTACTTATGCTTCGAGCTTTGACTCTTCTATGTTTTATGCTATCAAAATCTTCCCCTTGTCCCATTTTCCCTTATTTATACACTGTCTTATTGATCTTTTGCTTCCGCGATCAAGGATGTGTAATTGATGTTCTAAGAGGCTTCTTTGGGGTTCCCTCGAGTTCCCTATTCATTGTGTCACATCTAGGACATAGGCTTGGGTCATGAAAAACTTGGCATCAGAGGACTAGGTTGTTAATAGTCCTTGGAATCTAACACACCGTGTTGATTAAAGTCTTATTCATGGTTGTGAAGTGCACCACAACTATGAGTAGGAGGCTATGAGGCGTTTTAGGAAATATTTTCCTTCTTCATAATCTATGTCGTGCTATAGAAGTTAAAGTAAGGTTTTCCCCTAATGAATGTTCTTAGCTATTTTAGATTATGCCGATTCCAAGAGGAAGAAGAGCTCGTATACCTGAGGAACAACCGACTCCTCTCGCTCCTTAAGCTCCTCAAGATGGGGGAGTGGCCCATGAAGAGTTCCGGGATACTATAACCATGTTGTCCCATGCCATGACTAATCAAATCAACATATGGGCCCAAGCCCCTCATGCTTCCACTCTTCCCTCAAGGGTGAGGGACTTTACTAGAATGAATCCACAGGAGTTCCATGGGTCCAAGGTGGATGAGGATCCTCAAGAATTCATTGATGAGGTGTATAAGGCATTTTCCATTATGGTGGTTAACTCAAAGGAAAAGGTGGAGTTGGCCGCCTACCAACTCAAAGGGGTGGCTCAGATATGGTTCACCCAATAGAAGATGGAGAAGGGGAATGGTGATGCTATCCTTTGGGAAGAGTTCAAAGTGGCATTTCTTAACAAATTCTTTCCTATTTAGCTTAGAGAGGAGAAAATTATGGAATTTATGAATCTAAAGTAAGGTTCCATGAGTACGATGGAGTATACCCTCAAGTTCAACCAACTCTCCAAGTATGCTCCATAATTGGTGGTCGAGCTGAGGTCTGGATAAATAAATTTGTGTCGGGTATGTTCTACTTGGTTAATGAGGAGTGTCAAACTGCCATGTTGGTAAGTGATATGGATTTGTCTTGCCTCATGAATTATGCCAAATAACTAGAGGGGGAGAAACTATGAAAAAGAAGAAGTGGTGATGCCAAGAGGGGTCGCTTTGAAGGTAGGTTCCAAAGTCCTAAGGGTGGTCGTGTGGTATCTAACCCTATGTGCGCAAGATGTGGTAGAGGACACAATGGACTATGTTTGAAGAACACTAATGTTTGCTATGGTTGTAGTGAAGTGGGTCATAAGGTGATGGATTGTCCTCGTAATCAAAACAAGGGTAGGGATAGTCATCCACAAGGCCAAGGTGTATATGCAGGTCTAAAGGAAGAGGAGACCAACAAGAGGGTGATCCAAGGCAAAATAGGTTCTACGCTTTTCAAGGGAGACAAGGAGTAGATGAGGTGCCCGATGTCATCACTAGTATGTTAAAGGTTTTTGATTTTGATGTGTATGCTTTGATCGACCTAGGTGCCACTCTTTCTTTTATTATCCTCTTGTTGCCAAAAAGCTCCATGTTAGTCTCGAATTATTGTGTGAGCCTTATGAAGTGTCTACTCTCGTAAGTGCATCCATTATTGCTAAAAGAGTCTATAGAAATTGTCCCATCCCGTGTTCATTTTACATAAAATCTTTCCTTGTGATTTTGTTGAATCAAATATGGTGGATTTTGATGTCATTCTTGGGATGGATTAGTTGCATGCATATCATACTTCTATTGATTGTAGAACCCATAGGATCAAATTTCAATTCCCTAGTGAGCCCGTCCTTGAGTGAGAAAGTTGTGATGTGGTGTTCAAAGGTAGATTTACTTCTTGCATTAAAACCCAAAAGTTGATTTCTAAGGGTTGTCTCTATCATCTTGTGAGGGAAAGGGATGTCGAGTCCAAGGTCCTTCCTATTGAGTCAGTTCCAATGATTAATGAGTTCCTTGATGTCTTTCCCAATGAGCTTACTGGTGTTTCTCCCGTAAGGGAAATAGACTTTGGTATAGACCTCCTTCCTAATACTCAACCCATTTCTATTCCCCCTTACCATATGTCCCTGGAGGAGTTGAAGGAGTTGAAAGAACAATTCTGGGATTTGTTGGAAAATGGTTTTATAAGGCCTAGTCAATCACCTTAGGGTATACCAGTGTTGTTTGTGAAAAAGAAGGATGATTCTCTTAGAATGTGCATTAACTACCGACAACTTAATAGAGTTACCATACAGAATAAGTACCCTCTACCAAGGATTGATGATCTTTCTGACCAACTTCAAGGGGATAGTTATTTCTCTAAGATTGATCTTTGGTCTGAGTATCACCAAATTAAAGTGAGGGAGTGTGACATTCCCAAGATGGCCTTATGGACTAGGTATGGGCACTTTGAGTTTGTGGTTATGTACTTCGGGTTGACGAATGCACTGGCTATATGCATGGATCTTATTAGAGGGTCTTGAAACCCTACCTTGATTTTTTTGTGGTGGTTTTCATTGAAGATATCTTGATTTATTCCCATAGTGAGGAGGAGCATGTGAATCACTTTAGGGTGGTGTTGCAAATCTTGAGGGAGGAGAAGTTGTATGCTAAATATGAGAAATGCGAGTTTTGGTTGAAAGAGGTTGCTTTTCTAGGTCATGAGGTGTTGGGTCATGGCATTAAGGTAGATCCTAAGAAGACGGAGGTGATTAGAAATTGACCTAGACCTTTGACCCCATCGGATATTAGAAGTTTCTTGGGTTTGGCAGGTTATTACCGGAGGTTTGTGAATGGGTTCTCTTCTATTGCTTCTTCAATGACTTAGTTGACCCAAAAGAAGGAAAAATTTGTGAGGACCGATGAATGTGAAAAGAATTTCCAAACTTTGAAAGATAAACTTGTCTTCGCTCCTATCTTGTCTCTACGAGAAGGGTTGGAAAGGTTTGTTGTATTTTGTGATGCCTCGAGAATTTGTTTGGGTTGTGTTTTGACACAAAATGGTAAGTGATAGCATATTCCTCTAGATAACATAAGGTGCGTGAAAAGCATTATACCACTTATGATCTTGAATTCAACGCCATGGTATTCACTTTGAAAATTTGGCGTCATTATTTGTATAGAGTTCATGTTGATGTGTTTACCGATCACAAGAGTCTCCAATACATGTTCACCCAAAAAGATCTTAACTTGAGGCAAACAAGGTATTTAGAGCTCCTTAAATATTATGATATGAGTCTGCATTATCACCCGGGTAAGGCTAATGTTGTGGCTGATGCTCTATGTAGGGTGTCATGGGTAGCCTATCACATGTTGATGATGGTGCCAAAGAGGTGGCTAGAGAGGTTCATCGGTTGGATAGATTGTGAGTTATGTTGGAGGAGGTTGACAATAGTGGTATAGTGGTTGTGGATGGTTCTAAATCTTCATTGATTGAAGAGGTAAAGGAAAAACAAGATCTTGACCCGCCTTGGTAGAATTAAATGCCTTTGTTAGAGATGGTAAAGTGGAGGATTTCTCCCAAGGGGGAGATGGTGCCCTTAGGTACCAAGGTAGATTGTGTATACCAAATATTGATGACTTTATGAAGTTGATTTTAGATGAGGCTCATAATTCATCCTATTCTATTCACCCTGGTTCTACAAAGATGTATAGACATTTAAGAGAAGTGTATTAGTGGGGTGGTATGAAGAAAGATATTGCCAAGTTCATATCCGGATGTCACAATTGTCAAAAAGTAAAAGCTGAACATCAAAGGTCAGGTGGCCTAGCCCAAGATATAATATTCCTTCTTGGAAGTGGGAGGAAATCAACATGGGTTTTGTGGTTGGGTTGCCTAAGACTACAAAACATTTTGATTCTATTTGGGTTGTTGTGGATAGAATGACAAAGTCGGCTCACTTCCTACAGTCAATACTACTTATGGTGCCGAAGATTATGCTAAGTTGTACATTCATAAGTTGGTTAGATTGCATGGGGTGACTTTGTCTATCATTTTAGATCGCGATGCTCAATTCACTTCTCACTTTTGGAGGTCCTTTCAAAGAGGACTTGGTACCAAGTTTAAGTTTAGTACGTCCTTTCACCCTCAAACGGATGGCCAAGCCAAAAGAACTATCCAAACTCTTGAAGATATACTTAGAGCTCGTGTTTTGGAGTTTAAGGGTAGTTGGGATGAACATCTCCCGCTTATTGAGTTTGCTTACAACAATAGTCATCATTCAAGCACTGGTATGACTGCTTTTGAAGCTATTTATGGTAGGCACTGGGTGGTTTGAAGTGGGGGAGATGGCATTGATAGGTTCGAATTTGGTCATGGAAGCTGTCACGGCCCAAGCCTAGGGCCTAGATATGACACGGTGAATGGGGAACCCGAAGGGACCCCAAACAAGCCTCTTAACATATCATTACACATCATTGGTCACGGAAGCAATTAAACAACATAATTGAATGAGAAATAGGGGTCAAGGGACTAAAGGAAAGCTTTCACAACATAACATCAAACAAGAGAGTCAAGGCTCATGGCATAAAATACATAACATGTCCAACAACACCTCTAAACATATAAGTTAGCGGGGGCCAAGACATACAACCAGGATCACCCTCATAGTCAATAAGAAACATGTATCAAGAAAAGAGAGTCTTAATACATAGCATAAGAGTATAGTCATCGTCCTCTGAATAGAGGACTCACTAAATAGATTGAGATAGATTATACTAGCCATGTAGAGGAGGATAATCAAGTGGGACTCTGGTTTCTATATGGTGACATCATGTTGGCATAGAGTATGCGTTTGTACGTTTGAATGTACTAATTATGTAGGATGCAATGCAACAAGTGATAAGCACCATAATCAAAACGCATAACTTAGGCAATGAATAAACATATAGCAGTATGGGATGTATGAATGATGCTTGAAGTAAAATCATGCTAATATAGAATATAACACATGTGTAAGGAGAGACCACCAATATAGAATATCTAATGCCTACCACCCCCTTAGAGAGATAAATGAGGTACAAACCCCTCAATATGGTTGATTAGGTACAAACCCCTCAACATGGTTATCAAGCTACAAATCCCTCGACATAGTTATCAAGGTACAAACCCCTCGACATGTTTGCACGGGCCTACCACCTCCTGAGCGAGGGGATCGAGGTACAAACACCTCAACATGGTTATCCGGGCCTACAACCTCCCGAGTGAGGCTTGATCAATTCCCAACACTATAGATATAATATCATATACATACTTTCCTCTCATTATCATATAGTCATTCATCTCATAAGACATCATTGAGCCTCGGATTCCTCAAGAAATCATAACTGGACATTTTATCAAACATTTGGTGGGTGTGTAGTGCTAGTGTAAAAACCATGCAATTCAAGAGTGGAATCATGTTAGAAAATTCAGTTTAAAACCATCAATAGATACTTGGTAACACCCTCAAGCAATATACATCAAAACCCTTCATTACAAAAGATCTTAGATTCATAGCTCAAGACATGCTAAAACCATCACAATTTCATGAGACCCCAACATAGTGTGAAGTGAAATTCATAATAAGAAAGACCATGAGTAAATCAACTTTAAATCATGCAATTTAGGTAAAAAGGAAGCTTGGGAACCATAGGTGAAAGGACCTATTAGCTGAAACCCACATACCCTAACTTTGTTGGATTCCTTGAAGAAGATTTTAATGGCAGCTTGAAGCTTGGATGAATTCCTTAAGATCCGGAAGATATTTGGACACTCGAATTTTGAGGTGAAATATTGTCTAAGTGTTTGAGTAAGTATAGGGGAATGTTTTGAATGATATGAATGTGAAATATGGCTATGTAAAGGTATTTTTACGCATGGGAAGACTTAGACCCAAGACCCAAAAGCCTTGGATCAAAGTGAAAAAATTGCAAAAAAATAAAAATAAAAAACATTGCAGCACGCCCTTGGCGCGTCGCACCAGGGGCGTGCTAGCTCTCTAGAAATCGCATTTTTGCGATTTTCAAATTTTGCTACAGTTCTCTTAAATTGGGGTTAGACTCATTTTCCACTCAATTTTGCCCCCCGAAAAATAATATGAAGTCAGAATTTCGTAATCACACACAAATTTTGAAATATATGAAAATTATGATTCCGGGCACTTCCGAGGCACATTTTCGGGCACTTTTTGGGGTCGTTTCAATACCTCCACTTGGGACTATTCGTCCCCGAATGTCAAAGAAAGGCACAAGAGAGATGTAAACATGACAATTCCAGTCCACACAAGGATGCAGCAATGCATTTAAACATCATTTCAAAAATCTCAACATAAGTGTAAAATTATCATGAACTTGTCAATATAAACATGAATGCATGCAATGACATGAGGGCTGAACTTAATATTTGAGATCATATAGAAAACTTAGAGTTAGTACCTTAGGCTTGAGTAGAATGAAAGAGATAAGGATATCATTTTTGTATGTCCGCTTCGGCCTCCCAAGTAGCACTTTCAACTTGTTAATTCCTCCAAAAGACATTAATAAGCCACATTCTTGTTCCTCAACCTCTTCACTTGTCTATGAAAAATCTGAATCGTAACCTCTTCATAAGACAAGTTGTCTTCAACAACACCTACAACATCAAATGGAACAATAGCATTCGGATCACCCACACACTTCCTCAATATAGACACATGGAAGACCGGATGAACCAAAATTTCACTAGGCAATTCCAACTTAGAAGCTACCTTGCCAATCCTCCCTATCACCCTATGAAGACCCACATATCTTGCGCTTAACTTACCCTTCTTAGCAAAATGAACCACACCCTTCATGGGTGAAACCTTCAAATAGACCCAATCACAAAATTTGAATTCAAGCTCCCTTCGCCTCACATCGGCATAGGACTTTTGACGACTTTTCAACCTTTCTCTAATCATCCTTACCTTCTCAAGAGCCTCCATAACCAGATCCGGACCCATCAAAGACACCTATCCTACCTCAAATTACCCAACCAGTGATCTACAACGCCTAACTATAACGGGCCTCAAAAGGAGCCATACAAATACTAGAATGATAACTACTGTTATATGCAACTCAATCAATGGAAGATGATCATCCCAACTACCACTTAACCACAATACACAAGCCCTAAAGCGTATCCTCAAGGGTTTGGATAGCTCTTTTGGCTTGTCCATCTGTTTGAGTATAAAAGGCCGTACTAACTTAGCTTTTGTACCAAGACCCCTTTGAAAGGACCTCCAAAAATGTGAAGTAAATTGAGCATACGATCCGATATAATGGACAAAGGAACCCCATGCAACCTCACAAAGTCATGAATGTACAACCTAGCATGATCTTAAGCCCTATATGTGGTCTTAACCGGTAGAAGGTGAGCCGATTTCGTCATCTTATCAAGCACAACCCAAATGGAATCAAAACCCTTTCTAGCCTTGGGTAACCTAACCACAAAATCCATATTAATTTCTTCCCACTTCCAAGTAGGAATCTGAATGTCTTGGGCTAGGCTACTCGGCCTTTAGTGTTTAGCTTTGACTTTTTGGGAACTATGACAATAGGAAATAAATTTTGCAATGTCCCTTTTCATACCTCTCCACCAATACACCTCTCTCAAATCTCTATACATCTTAGCAGAACCAGCGTGAATAGAATAGGAAGAACCATGAACCTCATCAAGAATCTTTTCTCCCAATCCATCAACAAAAGGCATACATAACCTACGTTTGTACCTAAGGGCACCATCTCCCCCTTGAGATAAAACCTCCAGCTTACCATCTCTCATTAATGCCTTCAATTCTAATAAGGAGGGGTCAAGATCTTGCTTTGATTTTACCTCATCAACCAGAGAAGATTTTGAACCATCAACAACCATAATACTACCATTATCAACCTCTTCCAACCTAACCCCCAATCTAGCCAACCGATGGACCTCCCGAGTCACCTCTTTACCACCACCATCAACATGAGCTAGGCTACCTATAGACACTCTACTCAAAGTATAGGCCAGCATATTAGCCTTACCAGGATGATGATGTACACTCATATCATAGTCCTTAAGAAGTTCTAGCCACCTTCATTCTCTCAAGTTGAGGTCTTTTTGAGTGAAGACGTATTATAGACTCTTATGATCGGCAAACACATCAGCATGCACCCCACACAAATAGTGATGCCAAATTTTCAAAGCAAACACCACGATGGCTAATTCAAGATCATAAGTAGGATAATTCTTCTCATTTACTTTGAGTTGTCTAGAAGTATAGGATATCACCTTACCATACTGCATCAACAAACAACCCAAACCAACCCTTGAAGCATCACAACACACAACAAACCCTTCAAGCCCTTTTGGAAGTGACAATATAGGAGCGGACACAAGCTTATCTTTCAATGTTTGGACACTCTTGTCACACTCACCAGTCCACATAAATTTGGCTTTCATTTGAGTCAACTTGGTCATAAGAGAAGAAATAGAAGAGAACCAATTACCAAACCTCCAGAAGTAACCCGTTAAGCCTTAGAATCTCCTAATATCTGATGGGGTCAATGGTCTAGGGCAATTTCTAATCACATCTGTCTTTTAGGATCTACCTTAATACCATCCCTGACACCACATGACCTAGAAAGGCAACCTCCTTCGACCAAAATTCATACTTCTCATACTTAGCATACAACTTCTCTTCCCTCAACCTTCGAAATACTACCCTAAAATAATTCATATGCTCCTCCTCAATATGTGAATAAATCAAAATATCATCAATGAAGACCACAACAAATAAAGGTAGGATTTAAAGACCCTATTCATAAGATCCATGAAGATGGCAGGTGCATTGGTCAACCAAAAGGACATCACAACAAAATCATAATACCAATTCCTAGTCCGAAAGGCCATCTTAGGAATATCACACTGCCTCACCTTCACTTGATGATACCCAAAATAAAGATCAATTTTAGAGAAGTGACTAGCCCTTTGCACTTGGTGAGACAAATCATCAATCCTTGGAAGAGGATACCTATGTTTTATGGCGACCCTATTGAGTTGCCGGTAGTCTATACACATTCTAACGGACCCATTCTTCTTCTTCACAAATAAGACCAGTGCACCCCAAGATGATTGCCTAGGCCTAATGAAACTTTTCTCCAACAAATCCCTCAATTGCTCTTTCAACTCCTTTAACTCTACCGGGGCCATATGGTAAGGGGGAATAGAAATGGGTTGAGTCTCGGGAAATAGGTTTATACCAAAATCTATCGCCCTATCGGGAGGAACACCGAGAAGGTCATTTGGAAAGACATCAAGGAACTCATTTACAACCGGAACCGACTCTATAGAAGGGACTTTGGACTCCACATCCCTAACCCTCACAAGATGATAGAGACACCCCTTAGAGATCAACTTACGGGTTTTAATGCAAGAGATGTACCTACCCTTGACCACCACATCATGACTTTCCCACTCCAGAACGGCTCATTTGGGAATGCAAAATTGACCCTACGGGTTCTACAATCAATAGAGGCATAGTATGCATGCAAACAATCCATCCCAAGTATGACATCAAAATCTACCATTTCCAACTCAACAAGATCACAAGGCAATATCTTATGCAAAATGCAAACGTGACAATTTCCTTAAAACTTTCTAGAAACAATAGATGCACCAATAGGAGTAGACACCTCATAAGATTCACACAAAAAAACCGGGCTCAACATGGAACTTTTTGGCAACAAAAGGGGTAACAAAACAAAGAGTGGCTCCTAGATTAATCATTACATACACATTAAAATCAAAGACTTCTAACGTACCAGTGATGTCATCGGGAACCTCCTCAACCCCTTGCTTCCCTTGGACTGCATAGAACTGATTGTGCCTTGGAGCACCACCTTGTTAACCACCTCTCCCCAAAGGAACGCATTTGCACCTTATGGACGAACTTCCTTACCCTTGTTGTGGTTACAAGGACAATCAGTCTTTTTGTGATCCACTTCACCACATCCATAACATGCATTAGTGTACTTCAAACATGGCCCCTAATGACCCTTACCATATTTTGGACACAGAGCATTTGGCACCACACCACCATTACCTTGGACCCTTGGGAAGTCATTGGCAAACCCCCTATTAGAAGCATGAGAAGACTCTTGGCCTTGATGGAACTGGCTACCCCTTCGGCTTTGGAACTTTCCCTCAAAATGGGCCCTCTTGGCCTTATTACTCCTCCTTTCCTCAACTTCACCTCCTTCATTTATTTGGCATAGGTCATCAAAATGGGACAAATCCATGTCACTGATCAATATAGTGGACCAGCATTCCTCACTTACCAAATCGGATACACCCATCATGAACTTGTTCATTCTAGACCTTGGGTTGGCAACTAAGTAGGGAGCATATTTAGAGACTTGATTGAACTTGAGGGCATACTCCCTCACACTCATAGACCTTTGTTTCAAATTCATAAATTCCACCATCTTAGCCTCCTTAAGCTCAAGAGGGAAGAACTGATTAAGAAAAGCCGCCTTGAACTCCTCCCATAGTACCACATTATTATTTCCCTTATCCTCCATCTATTTAGTACACTATATTTGTGCCACCCCTTGAGTTGGTAAGCTGCCAACTCCGCCTTCTTTTCTGATCTAACATCCATAATAGCCAAAACCTTGTAGATCTCATCAATGAATTGAGGATCTTCATCTACCTTTGACCCATAGAATTCTAGGGATTTCGTCCTCATGAAGTCCCTTACTCGAGATGCTGGAGTACGAGCATGAGGGGCTTGGGCCCCTTGATTGACTTGGTTGGCCATAACTTGGGAAAGCAAAGTGAGAGCATCCCGGAGCTCACCATGAGCCGGTTGTTCCTCAGGAGTGCAAGCTCTTCTTCCTCTAGTGTTAGGAATGATCTAGCATAGCATAGAAAAATCATTAGGGGGAAAACCTTATCTATTTTCGATAGCATGATATAGATCAAGAAGAAGAGAAACATTTCTAGAACATTTCATAGCCCCTTGCTCATAGTTATGGTGCACAACACAACCCTGAACAAGGCTCTAATCCACAAAATTTGTTGGATACTGAGGGCCTAACAACCTAGTCCTCTGATACCAAGTTTGTCACAACCCAAGCCTAGGGCCGAGATGTGACACAGCGAATGGGGAACCTAAAGGGACCCGAGACAAGCCTCTTAACATATCATTACACATCATTGGTCACGGAAGAAATTAAACAACATAATTGAATTAGAAATAGGGGCAAAGGGACTAAAAGAAAGCTTTCAAAACTTAACATCAAACAAGAGAGTCAAGGCTCATGGCATAAATACATAACTTGTCAAACAACACCTTTAAACAAGGAACTTAGCGGGCACCAAGACATACAACTGGGCTCACACTCATAGTCAATAAGAAATATACATCAAGAAAAGAGAGTCTTAATACATACCATAATGGTATAGTCATTGTCCCCGGAATAGAGGACTCACTAACTAGCTTGAGATAGATCGTACTAGCCACGTGGAGGAGGATGATCAAATGGGACTCTGGTTCCTACATTGTGACATCATGTAGGCATAGATTATGCGTTAGTACATTAAATGTACTAAGTATATAGGATGCAATGCAACAAGTGAAAAGCACAATAATCGAAATGAATAATGTAGGCAATGAATAAGCATATAGCAATATGCCATGCATGAATGATGCTTGAAGTAAAATCAAGATTATATAGAACATAATACATGTGTAAAGAGAGACCACTAGTATATAATATTCAAGGCCTACCACCCCTTTGGAGAGGCGAATGAGGTACAATCCCCTCAACATGGTTATGAAGGTACAAAGCCCTTGATATGGTTATAAAGGTACAAACCCCTCGACATGGTTAGATGGGCCTGCCACGTCCCGAACAAAGCGATTGAGGTACAAATCCCTCAACATGATTGCACGAGCCTACCACCTCCCGAGCAAGGCGATCGAGGTACAAACCCCTCAACATGGTTACCCGAGCCTACAACCTCCCGAGTAAGGCTTGGTAAATTCCCAACACTAAAGAGATAATATCATACACATATATTCCTTTCATCATCATAGAGTCATTCAACTCATAAGACATGCATTGTGGCTTTAATTACTCAAGAAATCATAACCAGATATTTTATCAAACACTTGGTGGGTGTGTAGCGCTAGTGCAAAATCATGCAATTTAAGAGTGGAACCACGCTAGAAATTTAGTGTAAAACCATCAATAGATACTTGGTAACACCCTCAAGGAATATACATCAAAACCCTTCATCAAATCTCACAATAGATCTTAGATTCATAGCCCAAGACATGCTCAAACCATCACAATTTCATGAAACCCCAACATAGTGTGCAGTGAAATTCATAATAAGTAAGACCCATAAGTAAATCAACTTTAAATCATACAATTTTCGTAAAAAGGAAGCTTGGGCACCATGGGTGAAAGGACCCATTGGTTGAAACCCACATATCTTAGCTTTTGATAATTCCTTGAAGAAGATTTGAATGGAGGCTTGAAGCTTGGATGAGTTCCTTAAGATCCGGAAGAGATTTTGACACTTGAATTTTGAGGTGAAATATTGTCTAAGTCTTTGAGTGAGTATAGGAGAATGTCTTGAATGATATAAAGGTGAAATATGGGTATGTATAGGTATTTTTACGCATGGAGGACTTAGTCTCAATACCCAAAAGACTTGGACCGAAGTGGAAAAACTACACAAAAAAAAACACTGAGGCGCGCCCTTGGCCCATCGTATCAGGGGGGCACTAGCTCTCTAGAAATCGCATTTTGCGATTTTCAAATTTTGCTACGGTTGCTCTTAAATCGGGGTTAGACCTATTTCCCACTTAAATTTGTCCCTGAACAAGAATATGAAGTCAAATTTTCAATATCACACACGATTTTGAGATATATGGGAATTACGATTTGGAGCACCTCCGAAGCACATTTTTGGGCACTTTTTTGGGTCGTTTCATAAGCCTTGGAGAAGGTGAGGTTGATAAGGGAGAGATTGAAAACTACCCAAAGTAGACAAAGCCATGTTCCGATGTGAGAAGGAGAGATCCTGAATTTAGGGTTAGTGATTGGGTCTATTTGAAAATCTCACCCATGAAGGGGGTAGTTCAATTTGGCAAAAAATATAAATTGAGCCAAAGGTTTGTGGGTCATTATAGAGTGATGAAGAGGATTGGTAAGGTGGCCTTTGAGTTGGAGTTTCCGATTGATATGAATATGGTTCATCCAGTATTCCATGTGTCCATGTTGAGAAAGTGTATGGGTGACCCTAGTGTTATAGTGCCTTTGGATGTTGTGGGTGTGGTAGAAGGTAACATGACTTACAAGGAGATTTCAGTAGAAATGTTTGATAGACAAGTGAAGAGGTTGACAAACAAGGATGTATCTTCCGTCAAGGTCCTTTGGAGCCGAGGCAGACATGAGAAAATGATATCCATATCTCTTCCATTCTACTCAAGCCTAAGGTACTAATTTACTTCCTCAACATGATTTCAAGTTTTAAGTTTCAGCCCTTATGTCATTTGCATGTATTCATGTTTATGTTGAAAAATTTATGATGATTTTTGACATTCATGTCGAGATTTCTTAAAATAATGTTTAAGTATATTTGTTGCATTTATGTCGGGCTGAAATCTTCATGATTACTTCTCTTATGTACATCTCTTTAATATTCGGAGATGAATTTTCCCAAGATGGAGATATTGAAACGCCCTAAAAATGCCCAAAAATGTGCCTTGAAAATGTCCATAATCATAATTTCCTTATATCTCAAAATCTGTGCGTGATATCAAAAATTCGACTTCATATTTGTGATCAAGAGAAATATTAAGTGGAAAATGGGTATAATCTCGATTTTAGAGCACTTGTAGTGAAAATTTATTTTTTCGAATTTGCGAATTCCAGAGACGATCCGCACCCAACGTACCGGGGTGTAGATCAGTGTTATTTGTTTACTAAAAATCTTTTTTGACCCAAGGGCCTTGGGGTCATAATCCCATGCCCTCTCATTCGTAAAAACACATATACTTAGCCATTTTTCAACTCTATATCACTCAAAATCCTCTCTAACACTTAACCAAATATTCATAAAAAATTCAAGTGTCCCAAGCTAAATTCCGGATCTCAAGAACTCTATTCAAGCTTCAAGTTTCCTTCAAGACTACATGAAAAAAATCCAAGTTTTAGGTATATGGGTTTCATCCATTGGGTTCTTTCACCCATGGAGCCCAATCTCCATTTATATTCAAATTGCATGTTTTCAAATTGTATTCCCTATGGGTATCTTATATTATGGATTTTGATTATAAATTATATTAAGGTTTTATGAAATATTGATTTATCATACATGACTATCTATTTCACGATTCTACTATGAGTGGGTTTTGCCTATTGAGACTATGCATGTTTCGGAGCTATGAACTATGATCTATTATGAGATTTGATTATGGATTTCAAAGTATCTTACATGAGGGTTTTACTATGTGTTGGTGGGTTGATTTAAATTGAATTTTGTAACATTATTTCACTCTTGAATTGCATGATTTTGGACTAGCATTACACACCCGCCAAGTGTTTGATAAAATGTCTTGACATGAATTCTTGGGTTATTGATGGTCTATGACATGGTTTACAAGTTATGTGACTCTATTAGGATGAAGGGATTGTATGTATGTATTAAATTCATGGAAAGTATCTATAGTATTACAAGTTGACCACACCTTGTTGGGGGGTGACATGCCCAATCACCTTGTTAAGGGGATGACATGCCTCAACCACTATGATGGGGGGTGCTATGCCCATCTACCTTGTCGAGAGGAATGTACCTTGACCACTATGATGGGGGGTGCTATGCCCATATACCAGGTTGAAGGGTATATACCTTGACCACTATGATAGGGGGTGCTATGCCCGTCTACCATGTTAAGGGGTATATGCAGCTATGCCCATCTACCATGTTGAGACATATATACCTTGACCAGTATGATGCGGGGTGACATGCCCATCTATCATGTTGAGGGGTAGATAACTCAATCACCTTCCGAGGGGGTGATACGCCTTGGATTCTAAGTAATAGTCTGCTTGGTCTATGAGTATGGTCTCTTCCCACACATGTAATGTATATTCTCAACTTATATGTTTT